>SJYT01010859.1:405088-472156 GCA_006410635.1 Cephalophus harveyi | reverse complement strand
TCAGGGATAACCTCTGCTCACACTTTCCGTCTCACGTTAAACACTTCTGCAGGAAGGTTTCTCAGATGGAACCGTGTATCTGTGTTCCGGTATCCCAGAGGCCCGTGCTAGTATTTTCTTCCTGGCATTCGTGCAAACATACACGCATCCACTCGCGGTGCAACTAAGTGCCGGGCGCAGCTTCAGATGCTGGCGACACAAGGCAGGACAAGAAAGAAACGGTCCCGGGCCGCCTGCAGGTCACTTCCATTCTTGAAGGGGAAGACTAAAGCTTTAAAAAAGTGAAGACGGAAACAAACAAACAAACAAAACACACAATTTGTGTCCCAGGAAGAACAAGCAGACGGTAAATTCTGGGCATCCGACACTACAGGTGGGGGCGAAGGGGCGCGGGAGCCGGGTGCGGGTCCTCTCTGCGCGCGCGCCCGGCAGGGGGCGCGGAGGGGCGGAGCTGGAGACCGCGCGGCCCGGCCCGCCCCGGCCCCGCCCACTAGCCCCGCCCCCGCGCCGGTGGCTCCGCTCCGCGCCTTCGCCCTGTCCCCGCGTTGGGCTCCGTCAGGTGCTCCTGGCCCTGCCCCCGCGCTCCGGGCCCCGCCCGACGCTCCGGGCCCCGCCCCCGCACTTCCGGGCGGCGCCGGCGGGGGCGCTCCGGCCTGGGCTTAGGCGCTCTGGGCTCCGGCTCCCCGCTTGGGGAAGCGATCGTGGCCGCCGCTACCTCCGCCGCCGCCGCCGGACCGGTCGGAGTCGGGCCGGGCCGCGTCTCCGCGGAGCAGGCCGGCGGGAGTGCGCGGCCGGCCTTGGTGGGGGCTCCAGGCTGCACCCGCCGGCGAGCGCAGCCCGACCCCGGCTTCTGCACGGAATTTCTGAGCGCCGAGGGGGCTGGTTCCCGCTGGGAGCTCTGCGCTCACCTGTGTGATTCCCGCCCCTCCCCCGCCCCGCGAGAAACGCGGTTGGAACCGGGTGTGGGGGTTTTTCCCTCCCCTCCCCTCGTGCGGTTTTTCGTGCGGGAAAGGGCCAGAGATGCACGTCCTCTGACCGTCTCCCTCTCTCTCCCCGGGCGAGCTGGGGACCAGGGGCTTGTCCCTGGCTGCGCACCCTGCTTGGCACCTCGCTCTGCACGGAGAACTCCGGGCTCGGAGTATTAGCTGCAGAAAGACGCATTTCCTTTCCGCAGGAGTAAAGTTGCACCCTTTGTTTTCCCCTCGCGGTTTCCGTTGCCCACTGCTTGGGGGCGTTTTGCTACAACAGGTGAGCCCTGTTGTGTTAGCGCGCGGCTTCCTCGGGCAGGTGGTTGGACAGGTGGCTGAGGGCAGGCGGGGTCCGTGGGCAGCCCCGTGCTGGCAGACTTGCTTATCCCGCTGCGGTGCGCTTTTCCTCCGCCGCCAGCGAGTTCAGCGGGTACTTTTACCGTGGGAGCCATTTCTGGCTTAATCATCTTCTCTCGGCCTCTGATACCTGTGTGTGTGTGTGTGTGTGTGTGTTGTGTGGGGGGGTAATCTTCGGCCCTAACGTTACAAACACGTTTATTGTGAAGTGCTCCAGTTATTCAGCACGTAGGTACTGAACACCTTCTTTGTTCCAGGTGTTAACAGTCGGAGTAATAATTTTGGTGGTAGTCATTCCCCAGTGCTTACTGTGTGCCAGGCAACTTTTCTTGGGTTAGCTCATTTAGCACCCACTGTGTTGGGTGCGATCTGTCATCCCCTTCTCTCTCTCTTTTTTTTAAATTTTATTTTAAACTTTTCATTTTGTATTGGGGTATAGCCGATTAACAATGTCATGATAGTTACAGGGGAACAAGGAAGGGACTCAGCCATACATAGACATGTATCCATTCTTCCTCAAACTCCCCTCGCATCCAGGCTGCCCTGTAACAGGGAGCAGAGTTCCTGTGCTGTATAGTAGGTTCTTGTTGGTGATCCATTTTAAATAGAGCAGTGTGTGCAAGTCCACCCCAAACTCCTTGAAATGTCGTCCCCCCCCTACACCCCCGCCAACCACAAGCTGGTTATCTAAGTGTCATGCCCTTCTTACCCAATTGGAGGTGGAGAGGGTAAGTGACTTTCCCAGGGTGTCACTGATAGGAACTGTGGGTCTGGATCTGAATTATGGTCAGGAACCCAAGATGGAAGGCAGTTTCTCCATTTGGGGGTTCCCAGGCTGTAGGAGATGGACACGTGTCTGCACGACAGGATGATGTAGTAATGTTGTGGGAACTCTGAGGACAGAGAATCCAACTACCCCAGGAGGCAGGATCTTGAGGGAAAGAGTTTGTCAGAAATTAAGGAAAAGAAGGACTTTCCACATAGTTGAATGGCTCCAGGTGGCTCAATAATGAAGAATCCGCCTGCCAGTGCAGGAGACAGGTTCATTCCCTGATTCGGGAAGATCCCCTGGAGAAGGAAATGGCAACCCACTCCCGTATTCTTCTTGCCTGGGAAATCCCATAGACAGAGGAGCCTGGCGGGCTACAGTCCATGGGGTAACAAAGGTTCAGACACGACTTTAGTGACTGAACAACAACATCTACAGGTTTAGGGACACCTGGGAATGGTCAAAGGTGAGTGGGTCAGATTGAGAGGAATGAAGAAGAGGCTGGAAAAGCAGATCAGGCTGGATTTTGAAAGGATAGCCCTGAAGCTGGGTTTTTGGCCTTAGGCAAGAGATAGCCACTGAGGGTCATTCCGAGCATGAGAGGGATGGGTCACGGCTGCTTCTGGAAAGATCTCCCAAGTAGAGCCCTCGGTGGTGCTGATGGGAGTGGCTCTCTCCTGCTGCTTGGTCCTTGGGCATGGCGTGTGCCCGGTATGGAGTGGATCATTTATAGCTTAGATTTATAGCTATAGATTTCTATCTATAACCTATAGATTTATAGCTTAGTAAGATTTGAGCTCTCAGAGATTCCACTGTTTGTCCAGCATTCTGTGCTTCAGGAGGCTCCTCCCCTCCCCCCGCCCCTTAAAACAATAGCTGTTATACCAGCTGTTCTGGTTGAGGAGGAGTGATGGGTAGAGTGTTAAAAATACACCCCGAGGACTTGGGTTTCTGAATGCAGCCACATCTGCTGTACAAACAGCTTAAGGCTGAGTTTTCTTTTGTGTTGTTAGGGATCGATGGAATGTGAGGTTTGCTGTGCGTGCAGTGGCTCCCAACCTCCAGATCAGCCATTCAGAAAATTCCTCTGCTATACGTAGTGCACAGAGAAAATATCCAGAATGGTATGGTGTGTCATTCAGAATTCAGGAAAGAATCTACCCACTTTAAGGATGTGAAGCAGAGGGAGTTCATTCAGTGTAGGGGAGTGGTCCTACAGGTGGTGAAAAATTGAGAATGCAAACAGTGGGCAGTGAGGCAACCCTGCTACGAGGAAGCAAACGGGAAACCACTGCCACCCTGGAGCCGGAGGACCTGGGGAAGAGGCCGTGTTTCAGACCTGAGAAGCACCTACCCCTCGCCAGGGGCAGGGACCACTGTGGGTCATCTGGCGGTGGCTGGAGACTCACCCCCGCCGCCTGCCCCCCAACCCCGTCCTGCATGGGAACCTAGCCCGCGAGGATTCAGCCCCTCTGCAATTTGGAATAGAGCAGAAGAGTGAGGAAGAGAACCGAGATCAAGCTGGCCCAGGATCAGAGCTGTATGTGTGTCGTTTTTGCACTGAAATATTAGTCCAATTGCAAGCTAGAGCTGTCTTAATGGAAAAAGAAAAGGCAGTATCTTACAACAGTTCCTCTCAAATTTTCATATGCAGATCAGTTCCCTGGGGATCTTGATAAAATGCAGTAGGTCTGGCAGTAGGGGTTGAGATTCTGCATTTATCACCTCTCAGGTGATGCTGCTGCCGCTGCTGGTTCATGGACCAGACTTTGAGAAACAAGACCTTAATGACATATGCGTAAAGTGTTAGTTGCTCAGTTGTGTTTGATTCTTTGCGACCCCAAGGACAGTAGCCCTCTGCCTATGGAATTCTCCGGGCAAGAATACTGGAGTGGATTGCTATTCGCTTCTCCAGGGTACCTTCCTGATCCAGGGATCGAACCCGGGTCTCCTGTGTTGCAGGCAGATGCCTTACCCTCTGAGCCAGCAGGGAGCTGCTATTTGAGCTCCGGTAAGTTGAGATTTGGGATGGTCATTTATTAGTTTCCCGTTTCATGGATGTCTCACATTTTCATATGTTCTAACTGCCCCCAGCAAACACATTGCTTCTTTTCATTTCCGACCGTAGTACGCAGTATTTTCTAGGATCACATAGCTAGTGTGAAGAATAGAAAATGGAGCTCATACTCTGGTAAATTAATTTACTAACACATTGTCAGGTGTTCTGAAATTTGAGTAGGTAACTGATTCTGTGAAGCCTTAACAGTTCAGATAGGGCTTAATTTAAAAGTTTTTTTTTTTTTAAAGTTAACATTTTTGGCTTTGTGCATTAAATATTCCTGATTTCAAATTGAAAAACAAACTATTTCTTCCATTGTGAAATAAAGACTAATAGAGATTAAGTAAAACGTTCAAGTTGTAAAACACTTAAAACCGCTTTACTGAGATAAGATTCACATACCATATAGCTCACTCATTTAAAGTGTACAGTTCAGTGGTTTTTAGTATATTCACGGTTGTGTAATCATCACCACAGTTAATTTTAGAACATTTTCATCACCCCCAAAAGAAACCCATAACCATTAGCGTTCACTCCCCATTTCCTCCCAACTTTCTCAACCTTGGGCGACTGCTAGTCTGCTTTCTATTTTGTGGATTTGCTGATTCTGGACATTTTGTATAAAAGTAGTATGTGGTATGTACGCTCTGTGTCTGGCTTCTTTCACTTAGTATAATGTGTTCAAAATTTATCCTCGTTGTGGGCCGTTCCAGTACTTTTTCTTTTATTGCTGAATAATATACCATTGTATGGATATACTACATTTTCTTTACATTCATCAGTTGATGGACGTTAGGGTTATTTCTACTTTTTGCCTATTCTGGTTGCTGCTGCTGTGAACATTCATGGATATATTTCTGTGTGGACATATGTTTCTTTTTGGTTTTATAGACCTAAGAGTTGTTTCCTGGGTCACATGGTAATTTTGTGCTTAGTCTTTGAGAAACTGCCAGACTGTTTTCCAAAGTGGCTGCACCATTTTCCATTTTCACCAGCAAGGTATGAGGGTTCCAGTTTCTCCACATCCTCAATTGTTTATCTTTTTGATTATAGCTGTCCTAGTGGGTGTGACGGAGAAGGCGATGGCACCCCACTCCAGTACTCTCGCCTGGAAAATCCCATGGACGGAGGAGCCTGGTGGGCTGCAGCCCATGGGGTCGCGAAGAGTCGGACACGACTGAGCGACTTCCCTTTCACTTTTCACTTTCATGCATTGGAGAAGGAAATGGCAACCCACTCCAGTGCTCTTGCCTGGAGAATCCCAGGGACAGGGGAGCCTAGTGGGCTGCCGTCTATGGGGTCGCACAGAGTCAGACACGACTGAAGCGACTTAGAAGCAGCAGCAGCAGTAGCAGTGGGTGTGAAGTGGAGTGGAAGGGTTTTTAAAGCTAGTGTGTAGCAATATTTGAGTTTAAACTGTGGTGTCAAATGGAGTTGATTCACATCCTGCTTGCCTCTGTATGAGTCACGTGATCACAATCAAGTCTCTAAACCTCTTAAGACCTGGCTTCATCTGTGAATGGGAAAATACTAGTTCTTGGGTAAGCAATGGTGACAGTCAACATCAGGTGTGTGTTCCTGAGCCTCAATTTCCATATCTGTAAAGTAGCAATGATAATAATAGTTCTCATGTCTGTGAAATAGAAATAACTCATAGAATCAAATGGAATAGTCTTTGTGGAATCTGATCTAGTATTGTGCCTGCATATTATGAGCATTCAGTAAATGGTTGCTATTATGATTATTTCTGTCTTTCTGATTATTTACTTTTTATATCTTTAATAGTAGCCATCTTCCAGAATTCCTCCTCCCCCAGTTCAGGCTGACCTGGGTGTGCCTTCATCTCTCACACCCAAAATAGCAAATAAAAACGAATCTGGTGGACAATTAACAGTGAATATCTTTTTAAAAAACTGGGCATACCACGGGCTGGGTGTTATTTTCCTTATTTCACAGATTCAGTTTAGCTCAGCCAGTAATGGACACTTTAACTTTGGTGTGCTGGGCACTTGGGGTACCTTCCTGAACGGCAAAAAACATTCCTAGAGCTAATAGCCTGAAGACAGACGTTAATAGGATAATCGCATAGTGACTGTAGGGCTCTTCAGGTGATGAGTGGACTCTAAATCAAATGTCTGCTCACTCTGTAAAAGAAAGAGGAGGAAGATTTGGACCCAAAGGTGCATACAGGGAAATGGCCATGTGAAAACAGAGCTCACGATTTCGAGCTGTGCTCTCTCACAAATTAGGGACCTGGGGTTGTTAGAAGAGGTTGTGTTAATAGATGCAACCCATCCTGGATCCTTGGAGGGAGTGTGGCCCTGCTGACACCTTGCCTCCGGATGTCCAGCCTCTTGCCCTGGGTTTAAGCCTCCCAGTCGGGGGCCTTGGTTATGGGGCAGCCCCAGGAGACTGACACAGGGCATATACCGACTCTGAAGGGCACGCTGGGTGGCAGAGCTCTGGGACGCAGTCAGACATGTCTCAGGAGCTGAGGAATTAGGATCTGTCAAGAGGCGGCAGTGGCGGGTGAACTCCCTTCACTTGGTCTGGAATCCTGAAAAGCAGCTTCCTAGGAGTGAGAAGGATTAGAATTAGGACTTCCATGGGGCTGCAGCCCCGGTCCACATCATGTCAGATCAAGTCTCTGACATAAAAGTCATGCCTGAGTCCTGCCGTCCTCAGCAGAAGAAACTGCAGTCCTCCACAAGGGCGATGACACCCAGTCCTCCAGTTATTTTCACAAGCCGTCTGTAAATTCACTGTTTGTGTTCAGTGAAGAACAGACACACGGGAGGTAAGGCCACATGAATTAAAACCAACAGAAACAGCAGACTATAAAGACAGATTAACAGGGACTCCAGACATCACAGATTTTAAAATAACTGTGCTTACTATGTTTAAGGAGATAAAGGCCAGATTGAGAATTTTGGCAGAGAACTGGAAACTAAGAAGGAATCAAATGAAAATTCTAAAACTGGAAAATGTAACAATCGGAGTTAAATTCTCAAAGGAAGGGTGGAATAGACATGGCTGAAGGAGGAATTTAGTGGCCCAGAAGACAGCTCAAAAGAAAATACCCACTAGAAATCCTGGAGACATTAAAAAAAAAAAAAGGCAGAAATTAGCAGATAGGGCAGGAGTCAGAGATAACAGTGAAAAGGTCTTTTATGAGAAAATTGGGGAGAAACAACACTTGTAAAGATAATGCCTGAGAACTTCCTGAAACTATTAAAAGACACCACCCACAGATTCACTAGCCCTGTGAACACAAAGAAAACCACACCTGTCACTTCATAATAAAGCTGCTGAAAACCACAGATGAAGAGGAGGCTTGAGAGCAAGGAGAGACAGATTATCCTCAGAAGAGCAGCAGTTAGGTTGACAGCTGTGTTCTTAACAGAAACCATGGAAGCAGGAGAAATGTAAGTGCTGAAAGAAACTTACTGCTAACCCGAATTCTTACTCAGTCAAAAGATCCTTCAGAAAATAAAGCTGAAGTAAAGACATCTTCAAATAAACAGCATCAGTCCTTTTTGTGCACAGACCGGTAATGAAAGAAACGTCAAGTGGGGTTTTTGTTTGTGTCTGGCCAGAGGAAGATGGCCCTTGGTGAGAGGTTAGTGTTTCAGCAAGGAATGAGAAGCTACAAAAAGGGCACCTGTGTGGGAAATACTGAATGATCACCTGTTAAAATTAATAATATCTTTGGGTTTAAAATCTATGTAGAATTAAAATACATAGCAGTGGCATGCAAGTCAGAAAGAAGGGACATGGAATAAAACTGTTTAAAGTTTTCCTTGAGTTTTCAGGAAAAAAAAGAGCCAATTAATAGTAGACAAGTCAGGAATACATATTGTAATCTGTGCAGCAGTCACGAAATTGTGAAGGCAAGAAAAATTGAATAAAAGAAATGCCAAATCTGAAAGAAGGCAGAAAAGGAGACAGAAAGGAAAGGGAAGGATTGGGAATTTGGGGTTTGCAGGTGCAATGTACTGGGGATAAACAGCAAGGTCCTGTTGTATGGCACAGGGATATGCCGTGATAAACCATAACGAAAGAGAATGTTTATAACAGAATCACTTTGCTATACAGCAGAGATCAGCACAACACTATAAATCAGCTATAATTCAATAATTTTTTTTTAAAGAGGGGGAGAAAAGGGAACATTGAATAAGTGGAACAAAGAGAAAGCAAACAGTAAATCCCCGTGTGTCAGTGACCGTGTGAAACGTAAGTGAACGTGATTGTTGAAAGTCAAGATTGTCAGGCAGGTAAGAAAACAAAAGCAGACTAGGTTATTTAGACGAAACGTGTTTAAAACAAAAGGACATCAAAAGATGGAGAGTCAAAGGATGGGGCAGAAATGCTGTGCACAGACCAACCAAAAGGAAGTTGCTGCAGTGTTTCAATGGCGACAAAATCGGCTTTGAAGGAAGGATTTATTATTAGAGATAAAGATGTAATACTGATAAAAGATAAAAGGTTTATTTCAGATATGATTTAAAATCTGTATATATCTAGTGTAATTTAACAATTTTTAGAAGAAAAATTAATACTGTGTTATGGAAATAAAATCTATGATCATAGTGGGTTTTTTTTTTTTAATTCATCTGTGTCACATCTTGGCTGTGGCATGTGGGATCTTCCACTGCGGCCCATGGACTCTCTGGTTGTGGCGCACCGGCTTAGCTGCTCTGAGGCACGTAGGAGCTTGGTTCCCGGGCCAGGGATCGAACCTGAGTCCCCTGTACTGCAAGGCAGACTCTTAACCACTGGGCCACCAGGGAAGTCCCCATAGTGGAATATTTTAAACAGACCTGTTTCAGATGGTTATGGTAAGCAGACAAAAATTTGTAAAAATACAGAAAAATTGAGCAAGTGAGTACTAAACTTGACTTAATGGACATATAGAGAACGCTACCAAACAATTAATTGGAGAATCGAAATTCTTTTAAAAAATCCAAGACGTATTGGTCAGAGTCTACTATGTTCTAGCCACAAGGCAGTTCTCAACAACTTTAAAAAGGAGTGAAATTATACAGACTGTGGTATTCTCTAACAACAGTGGAATTAAGCTAGAAATCAATAAAATGAAAGAAAAAATAAAATTTCCAGATTCCCCAGTGTATCTGGAAATTTAGAAATTTGTTTCTAAGTAACATTATGAGTCAAAGCTAGAAAATATTTTTAGTTGAATGATAGAAAAAATATATCAGTGTAACTAATGGGATACAGCTGAAGTCATGTTTAGAGCAAGGTTTATAACTTTAAATGTACTTATGTTACCAGAGGAGGACTGCTGAAAATCCATGAGCCAGGCTGTGCATCAGGTGGTTAGAAGAGAAGTAGCAACATGTTAGACTCAAAAGGAACGCAGTAATGAAGAGCAGAATCCAAGAAATGAAAAGCGTTCCCTAGAGAGGATCAACAAAGGCAGAAGTTGATTCTTTGGTAGGAAAAAAAAATGTGATGAAATTGATGAACCCCCCCAGGATTAATCAAGGAAAAATACAGAAGGCAAATAAGCAATGTTACGAATGAAAAAGGGACATCACCGAAAATCTTACAGATATTAAAAAGAGTAGGCAGGTATTAAAAACAACTTTACACAAGTAAATATGAAAATTGACTTGTATGGCTTCCCGCCATCTTTGGCCTGGCTTGTTGTAACCAGTTCTGGTGGGCTCTTGTTTTTTTCTCTTCTGGTGGTTTCCTGTAAGGCAGGGATAACACTTCTCAGCTATGTTCCCTCACGGGAAGGGGAGGATTAGGGCCCGAGGCTAATACCTATGGTAGCAAATGCAGGAAAAACATCTTGATAAAAACTCAACATTCATTCCTACCCAAATTGGAAAGGGGAGAGAGATGTCAGCGAGCTTTCCCTACAGGGCCACGAAGAAAGTATTTCAGGCTTTGTGGCCATATACCCTTTCTGAGGCAGATACTCAGCTCTGCATGGTAGAGTAAAAGCAGCTAGAGGGTTCTTACAAAGATAGGTGCTGGGCTGGATTTGCTCGTGGGCAGCCTTGGAGCCCCTGGGTTGGGGAAGATCCTGAGTTTGTTTATTTACACCTGAATTTATGCTGATAGGAGATTGCCTGGTGGCCCAGATGGTGAAGCGTCTGCCTGCAGTGCGGGAGACCCGGGTCTAGTCCTTGAGTCGAGAAGATCCCCTGGAGAAGGAAACTCACTCCAGTACTCATGCCTGGAAAATTCCATGGATGGAGAAGCCTGGTGGGCTACAGTCTATGGGGTCGTAAAGAGTTGGACACGACTGAGCGACTTCACTTTCACTTTATGCTGATAAAGACCAGATAAGTTAGACCTAACACCTTTCAGTCTTTCTGTCCAACTTCCCAGGTCCAAGTGGGACTGAAGATTTTGAGTTATAAAAACTCGTTTTAGCAAGGAGATTTGGGGAGATTCTGGGTTGGCGAATGCATTAATATGCTGGGATGGTGGTACACCCAGAGAAGGCATGGATGTGCCCCCTTCCCATCCCTAATACCTTGCCCTGTATCTTCCATATGGTGTCTCTTCCAGGTGTTAGGAAGGGTCTTGGGAAGGGAATGCTCATGTACTGTTGGTGGGAATATTAAGTTGGTAGCGGGAGCCTGGTGGGCTGCCGTCTATGGGATCACACAGAGTCGGACACGACTGAAGTGACTTAGCAGCAGCAGCAGCAGCAGCACTACTTTAAAAGATAGTTTAATAGTATCTTTTAAAGTTGACTTTAAAAGTTGGGCTTCCCTCATAGTTCAGTTGGTAAAGAATGCACCTGCAATGCAGGAGATCCTGGTTTGATTCCTGGGTCAGGAAGATCCGCTGGAGAAGGGATAGGCTACCCTCTCCAGTATTCTTGGGCTTCCCTTGTGGCTCAGCTGGTAAAGAACTACCTGCAATGCGGGAGACCTGGGTTTGATCCCTGGGTTGGGAAGATCCCCTGGAGAAGGGAATGGCCACCCAGTCCAGTATTCTGGCCTGGAGAATTCCATGGACTGTATAGCCCATGGGGTCTCAAAGAGTGAGACACAACTTTCACTTCACTCACTTTTAAAGTTGAAGACATGCATGCCCTATGTTTCAGCAGTTCTACTTCTGAATATATATCTAAGAGCTTATGTAAGCACTTGTACTCCAAGAGGCATGTGCAAGAATATTCCTAGTGTATCATTTATACTGGTTTCCCTGGTGGCTCAGACGGTAAGAACTCTGCCTGCAATGCAGGAAACCCAGGTTCCATCCCTGGGTCAGGAAGATGCCCTGGAGAAGGGAATGGCAACCCACTCCAGCATTCCTGCCTGGAGAATCCCATGGACAGAGGAGCCTGGCGGGGTGCAGTCCATGGGGTCGCACAGAGTCAGACATGACTGAAGTGACTTAGCACACAGCACTCACGCACATTATTTGTGCGAGCTCAAAAGTGGAAACCACCCAAGTGGCCCAGCTGCTGCTGCTGCTGATGTGTCGCTTCAGGTGTGTCCGATTCTGTGCGACCCCATAGACGGCAGCCCACTAGGCTCCCCCATCCCTGGGATTCTCCAGGCAAGAACACTGGAGTGGGTTGCCATTTCCTTCTCCAATGCATGAAAGTGAAAAGTGAAAGTGAAGTTGCTCAGTAGTGCCGAACTCTTAGCGACCCCATGGACTGCAGCCTAACAGGCTCCTCCGTCCATGGGATTTTCCAGGCAAGAGAACTGGAGTGGGGTGCCATTGCCTTCTCCGAGTGGCCCAGCAGTAGATGGTAAATGACAGTGTCTTCTTCCCAGACGGTGCTGTCCCTCAGTGAAAATGTACTGCTGCTACCTGCTGACTTAAGGATTAATCATAGTTAATATTGTCTGGCCAAAAAAGCCAGACATCAAGTAGTGCATTCTGTATGATTTCATTCTCCTCTGGTTCAGAACAGATAGGCTAGAAAGGTGTTTAGGCTGCCCATTTAGCTGCTTCCCAGAGACGTCTGGGCAGGGGTGGGGTGGGAAGAGGTGGGTGGTGACTGTGTGGTCCTTGAGAGAAGGGAGCGTCTCCAGGGCCGACAGTGCTGTTTCTTGACTTAGGTGGTGGTTAGTTGGATTCTCAGTTTGTAATAATTTATGCATTTTTGGATTTTATTTTTGCTATTTTTAATGAAAAATATTTTATATATATATATATATATTTTTTTTTTTTTTTTGCGGTGCCACAGTGTGGAATCTTAGTTTCCTGACCAGGGATTGAACTCTCGCCCCCTGCATTGAAAGTGCAGAGTCCTAACCACTGGACCCCCAGGGAAGTCCCCAAATGATTTTTGAATTGAAGTATAGTTGATCTACAATATTATATTGGTTTCTGGTGTATGACATGGTGACTCAATGTTTTTATAGATTATTCTCCATTTAACAGTTTCCATGATGGCTCAGTTGGTGAAGAATGCAGGAGACAGACCCTGGTTTGATTCCTGGGTCGGGAAGATCCCCTGGAGAAGGGATAGGCTACCCATTCCAGTCTTCTTGGGCTTTGCTGATGGCTCAGCTGGTAAAGAATCTGCCTGCAATGCGGGGGACCTGGGTTCGATCCCTGGGTTGGGAAGATCCCCTGGAGAAGGGAAAGGCTCCCACTCTAGTATTCTGGCCTGGAGAATTCCACGGACTGTATATGTATGTACAGTCCATGGGGTCGCAAAGAGTCAGACACTACTGAGTGACTTTCACATACTCCATTTAAAGTTATTATGGAATATTGACTGTATTCTCTGTGCTGTACTGAAAAAGATTAAAAAAAAAAAGGAGGAGGAGGTAGTTGGCCAGAGAGAGATGCAGAGGCCCTGTAGCCAGAAGGAGCTTGGGGAAATCAAGAGGCTGATAGAAAGCTGGCGTGGGTAGCGTTAGCAAGGGTCGCGGAGCCCTTGATCGTGGTGTGGGGTTGGGAGCTGGGTAGGAGGCCTCGCGGGGAGCTCGGGGATACTGGGACGCTGTTGCTGTGAGATCTTGGGAAGGAGTGAGGCGTCTGACCCCGGTCGGAAAAGTGGCTCAGGCTGTGTTGCGCCCGCCTCCGTGGATGCGGCTGACCCCTGTGGTGCGAGATGATGGTTGCCGGGCCGCGGTGGTGGTGGTGAGAGAGCTGGCTGGCAGTGACAGCGGAGGGTTCTGAGGAGGAGGCTTGTGGGGCACGTGCCTGGAGAACGGAGCCCCGTCTCTGACGAGGAGCTGCGGGTGAGGACCAGTGAGGACCCGCTCTGGGGACTCGGCCCCGCCGAGCCCTGCCGGGGTGGCACCCGGGACCCCGCTGTTCTCCTCTGTGCCAGTTTCGCAGACGCGGGACACAGAGCAGCTGGGCTCCCCTCGCTGCCGGATCGCGCCTCTTCCTGCCGGGCTCCCTCCAGCAGCCGTGCGGAAAGGAGGCCTGAGCGGGAGAGTGGTGGGCAGAGGAGGGGGCCCGGCGGGTCTGGGGGGAGTGGAGGAGGAGGGCCCGTCGTGGGAGGACTGGGGGCGAGCCGGGGGCGGGGCGAGGAGGAAAGCCAGTGCTTTCAGCACCGCAGGGCCACCAGCGCCAGCCTATGGTCACGTTGGTAATTTCCTTCTGAACTCTTTGTCTGGATATGTTTAATCTACTTGAAACTATATGTAAATGTTAATGTTATGTGCATTTACCCATGCTATTAAAATCTCTTTTCTCTTATCCTGTGTAATGGTTGTACCCTATATTTTGTGAAGAATACCTTTGTAAAGAAAGCTCTTCAATTTTTTGATTGGGAAAAATTGAAAAGAATAGCAGTGCAGCATATACTTAATATACTTAGTATCAATATTCAGTAATTGGTAATGCTGCCAAATATGCTTTTCTCTGTATGTATTAAATATAAATAAATGATTTACTCAACCATTTGTAGGCATCCTGACAGTGTATCCCTAAATAGCTCAGTGTGTATCTTCTAAAAATGATATTTCATTTCCTATGTGGTCCATTATTACACCTCAGTTCCGTTCAGTCCGTTCAATTTCTTAGTCGTGTCCGATTCTTTGCGACCCCATGGATTGCAGCATGCGAGGCCTCCCTGTCCATTACCATCTCCCGGAGTTTATTCAAACACATATCCATTGAGTCAGTGACGCCATCCAACCATCTCATCCTCTGTCATCCCCTTCTCCTCCTGCCTTCAGTCTTTCCCTGCATCAGGGTCTTTTCAGATGAGTCAGCTCTTCACATCACGTGGCCAAAGTATTGGAGTTTCAGCTTCAGCATCAGTACTCCCAATGAATATTCAGGACTGATCTCTTTTAGGATGGACTGGTTGGATCTCCTTACAGTCCAAGGGACTCTCAAGAGTCTTCTCCAACACCACAGTTCAAAAGCGTCAATTCTTCGGTGTTCAGCTTTTAGAGTCCAACTCTTAAGTCCATACATGACTACTGGAAAAACCATAGCTTTGACTAGGCGGGCGTTTGTTGGCAAAGTAATGTCTCTGCTTTTTAATATGCTGCCTAGATTGGTCATAACTTTTCTTCCAAGGAGCAAACATCTTTTAATTTCATGGTTGCAGTCACCATTTGCGGTGATTTTGGAGCCCCTCAAAATAAAGTCTGTCACTGATTGTTACACCTAATCTCCTGCTAATAAGGACTCCTAAAAATAAGAACATTTCCTATATACCATTATTTCACCTAAGATATTAATTGTAATCTTCTAATATCTATATCTTCCATACATGACTACTGGAAAAACCATAGCTTTGACTAGGCGGGCGTTTGTTGGCAAAGTAATGTCTCTGCTTTTTAATATGCTGCCTAGATTGGTCATAACTTTTCTTCCAAGGAGCAAACATCTTTTAATTTCATGGTTGCAGTCACCATTTGCGGTGATTTTGGAGCCCCTCAAAATAAAGTCTGTCACTGATTGTTACACCTAATCTCCTGCTAATAAGGACTCCTAAAAATAAGAACATTTCCTATATACCATTATTTCACCTAAGATATTAATTGTAATCTTCTAATATCTATATCTTTTTTAGATTTCCCCAGTTGTACCAAAAATGTCTTTTATAGCCTCCCTTTTGGGAACCAGGTGCCAATCAAAATTCATGCATTGCATTTGGTAGCTGTATCTCTTTGTTCTCTTAATCTAGAACAGCTGTCTTCAGCAACCCCTCCCCTCCCTTCCCCTCCACAACACTGACTTTTGGAAGAGACAAGGGCAGTTGTCTTGTAAAGTCTGTTTCTGGATTTGTTTGAATGTTTCCTCATGGGTTTTTTTGCGTCATTCTTTTATGCTCTGTGTTTGCTGTAAGACTCAGTGTGAAGACTCAGCCCTATTTGGGCTGGCATTTTGGACAGATACCCTAGGTGTGGGATGCTCCCCGCCCTGGCCGGCGGGTGGGCACCTCTGCTGTGTCTCTGGTTTCTGTGGAGATGCAGGATGTGAGATTCCTGGACACTGCAAATAATCCTTTTATCCAGAACCTTTTTGCCAAATGATTTTCAGCATTTAGGCTTAATAATTTGTCTGGAAGAGAGCTTGAAAAATGGACCTGCCACCATCCTTCAGCTTTCTGTGGTCTCTTCCACAGTTATCTGTTGGTTATTCTGTCAGTTCTTCCCGCTTCGGCTTGGGGGGAACTGCAGTTCTGCCTGCCAAAGCAGGGTAATTGCTGGATTCTCTCTGTTTAATGACTAATTTTCAAAGTAAGGATTTGGTAGGATAGTCATCCCTAGTGGAGGCAAATGAGTTTTTCCCCCTTTCCCTCTCTCTCTCTGCTGGGGGAGGGGGGTTGTCACTGTGGATTCATGACTTTTTATTTATAATCAGTTGTAAGTCCCCATTTCCCCAGGAGAGCTCCTTCCAGCTGGCCCTTTGGTGTCTGAGCGCTTGCTTGCTGTGTCAGGACCTGTCTTTGGGTCTTCAGGCTGGAGCCCAGAGGTGGGTTGCAGGCAGAGGGGACGGCCCCGTGCGATGCTGTCCTTCTGCCTGTATCTGGGACGGGCATTCCCCGGTGACTTCAGCATATCAGACAGGCAGCTCTTTGCTTTCCGTTTTGGGGCAGTATTAATAAACGAAGTGGGGAGGGGAATAAATAAATAAATAAATAAACGAGGGGGGAAGCTCTGTCTTCTCTCCCTCTGATGATTGCATCTCCATTTACTTGGTGTTGCTTCTGGGTGTTCTTACTGTCTGTCAGTAAGAACATCTGTCCCTTCGCCACTCTGTCCATGTGGATTTCTCCTCTCCACTGCGCCCACAGCCTTCTGTGGGCATCTCAGTCTCAGTTCTGCCCTGTGCCCCCTCAGGACACAGGGTGCTTTTCTGCAGCATACATTTCCCCTGTAGCCCCATTCCATGTGAATTTTAATTCTGATATGGTGTGATTGTGTTTGCTCCCTGTCGTGGTCATGGCCTGTATCTTAGCTTGTTATCTTTTAATTTCATCCTGTTCTCCTTGGTGCTCCCTGTTCTTTAAAATTTAAAAAAAATTTTTCAGTAGAGGCCGTGTCTTCCTGTAATCTTTTTACAGGAAGCATGTATTTTCTAAAATGGTCCTCTGTTTTTTGTAATAATTAATTTCAGATTTATGTATGTGCTGTATGGTATATCTTCAAACTCCTGCCTCCATTTTTTTTGTTTTTTGTTTTGATGTAATGATCTTGACTGTTGTTTGCCGGTCTTCAGGTTGGAACTGCAGTTAGCCGTGTGCTTGGCCCTGGGAGAAACGTGAGTCCCATTGAGACTGGCCCCAGGTCCGTGACATCCCCCCGCCCCCTCGGTCTGAGCGGGGATGTTTTGGTTCACCTGCTGTCACCCTCCTCAGGCCGGCTCTGCTCTTAAGTGTCTGAAGGTGAAGGGCCCTTGGGCTGTGGCGGTTTTCACTGAGCCTGGCTCCCTGGCTCCTCCGTGGCGAGGTGCACCTCAGCCTCCAGGATAAACAGTGCTTGTGTTTGTCCTGGGGGCAAGATGGGAGAGGTTCCCTCTCTTTATCTTTCCTTCTTTTTAAAAAATTTATTGTTTGAAATGTGTAATTCCTTGGCGTTAAGTATATTAACAGCCACCACTTTCAGTTCTAGGACCTTCTTATCCCCCACTTTGAAACCCCGTCCCCATTAAGAAGTCATTCCCCTTCTTCCTCAGCCTCTGGCATGCGCTCACAAGCTCTCCATTCCTGTAGTGTGCCTATTCTGGATATTTCTTACGAATGGAATCGTAAAATATGTGTGTGACCTTTTGTGTTTGGCACCTTTCCCTTAGCACAGTGTTTCAAGGCTCCCCCATGTTGTAGCTTGTGTGAGTACTTCATTCCTCTTTATGCCTGAGTAATATTCGTTGTTATGCAGCGATATCCCATTTGTTTTATCTGTTCGTCTATTGATGTCTGTTTGAGTTGTTGGCTATTGCGAGGAGAGCTGCTGTGAATGATTCTGTTTGAATGTCTGTTTGCCGTTCTTTCGGGTGTGTACCTAGGGAGTGGAATTGCTGGCTAGTTCTATGTTTATCTTACTTAGGAATCTCCAAACGTTTCCTAAAGTGCTGGCTGCAGCATTTTACACTCTAACAGCAGTGTAAGAGCTCCAGTCTCTCCATGCTTGTCTGCACTTGTTACTCTCTGCCCTTCCTTCCTCTCTCTTTCTTAAAAAATTTGTTTCTGATATGGCCATCCTGAAGGGTATGGAGTGGTGTCTCATAGTGTTGACTTGCATTTCCTTAATTATTGATGATGTTGAGCATCTTTTCATGTACTTGTTTGCTGTTTGCATATCTTATTTGGAGAAATGTCTGTTCCAGTCCTTTGCGCATTTAAAAATTGGGTTGTCTTTTTGTTGTTGAGTTGTAAGAATTCTTTATATATTTTGGATAATAGATTCTTATCAGTTACACAATTTGCAAATATTTTCTCCCTTGCTGTGGATTGTCTTTACACTCTTTATTTTTTAAATTTTTGTTGAAGTCACACAGAATGGGACACGACTGAAGCAACTTAACAGCAGCAGCATAGTTGATTTATAATGTGGTGGTAGTTTCTGGTATACAGCAAAGTCATTCATACATATATCTATGTGTGTGTGTATGTATATTTATGCTGTGCTTAGCTGCTTAGTCATGTCCAACTCTTTGCGACCCTATGGACTGTAGCCCATTAGGCTCCTCTGTCCATGGGGATTCTCTAAGCAGGAATATTGGATGGGTTGTCACACCCTCCTCCAGGGATCTTCCCACCCAGGGATCAAACCCAACTCTCCCATATTGCAGATGGATTCTTGACTGAGCCACCAGGGAAACCCAAGAATACTGGAGTTATGTATGTATATATACACACATTTTTTCAGATTCTTTTCCATTATAGGTTATTACAAGCTATTAAATATAGTTCCTTGTGCTATGCAGTAGTTCATTCGGTTCAGTTCAGTCGCTCAGTCGTGTCTGACTCTTTGCGACCCCCTGAATCGCAGCACGCCAGGCCTCCCTGTTCATCACCAACTCCCGGAGTTCACTCAGACTCACGTCCATCGAGTCAGTGATGCCATCCAGCCATCTCATCCTCGGTCGTCCCCTTCTCCTGCCCCCAATCCCTCCCAGCATCAGAGTCTTTTCCAATGAGTCAACTCTTCGCATGAGGTGGCCAAAGTACTGGAGTTTCAGCTTTAGCATTATTCCTTCCAAAGAAATCCCAGGGTTGATCTCCTTCAGAATGGACTGGTTGGATCTCCTTGCAGTCCAAGGGACTCTCAAGAGTCTTCTCCAACACCGCAGCTCAAAAGCATTAATTCTTCGGCTCTCAGCTTTCTTCACAGTCCAACTCTCACATCCATACGTGACCACAGGGAAAACCATAGCCTTGACTAGATGGACCTTAGTCGGCAAAGTAATGTCTCTGCTTTTGAAAATGCTATCTAGGTTGGACATAACTTTTCTTCCAAGGAGTAAGCGTCTTCCAATTTCATGGCTGCAGTCACCATCTGCAGTGATTTTGGAGCCCAAAAAAATAAAGTCTGACACTGTTTCCACTGTTACCCCATCTATGTGATTTTGGAGCCCAAAAAAATAAAGTCTGGCACTGTTTCCACTGTTTCCCCATCTATTTCCCATGAAGTGATGGGACCAGATGCCATGATCTTCGTTTTCTGAATGTTGAGCTTTAAGCCAACTTTTTCACTCTCCTCTTTCACTTTCATCAAGAGGCCTTTTAGCTCCTCTTCACTTTCTGCCATAAGGGTGGTGTCATCTGCATATCTGAGGTTATTGATATTTCTCCCAGCAATCTTGATTCCAGCTTGTGTTTCTTCCAGTCCAGCGTTTCTCATGATGTACTCTGCATATAAGTTAAATAAGCAGGGTGACAATATACAGCCTTGACGCACTCCTTTTCCTATTTGGAACCAGTCTGTTGTTCCATGTCCAGTCCTAACTGTTGCTTCCTGACCTGCATACAGATTTCTCAAGAGGCAGGTTAGGTGGTCTGGTATTCCCATCTTTTTCAGAATTTTCCACAGTTTACTGTGATCCACACAGTCAAAGGCTTTGGCATAGTCAATAAAGCAGAAATAGATGTTTTTCTGGAACTCTTTTGCTTTTTCCATGATCCAGCGGATGTTGGCAATTTGATCTCTGGTTCCTCTGCCTTTTCTAAAGCCAGCTTGAACATCAGGGAGTTCACGGTTCACGTATTGCTGAAGCCTGGCTTGGAAGATTTTGAGCATTACTTTACTAGCATGTGAGATGAGTGCAATTGTGCGGTAGTTGGAGCATTCTTTGGCATTGCCTTTCTTTGGGACTGTAAGGAGCAGTGGCTGTGCTTTGCTGAAGCAGCCGTGAAGAGATACCCCACACCCAAGGTAAGAGAAGCCCAAGTAGGATGGTAGGTGTTGCAAAAGGGCATCAGAGGGCTATGCAGTAGGTCCTTGTTTATTTTATATATAGTAGTGTGTATCTGTTAATCCCAAGATCCTAATTTATCCCTCTCCCCTTTCCCTTTGGTAACCATAAGTCTGTTTTCTATGTCTGTGAGTCTGTTTCTGTTTTGTAAATAAGTTCATCTGTATCATTTTTTTAGATTCCACATACAAGTGATACTGTGTGATATTGATCTTTCTTTCTGATTTACTTCAGTTAGTATGATAATCTCTAGATCCACCCCTGTTGCTACAAATGATGTTACTTCATTCCTTTTTATGGCTGAGTAATACTTCATTGTGTGTGTGTCTCTCTGTGTGTGACATGCACACAGACGCACACACACATCTTTGTCCATTCCTCTGTTGATGGACACTTGGGCTGCTTCCATGTTCCGGCTGTTGTAAATATGCTGCTGTGAACACTGGAGTGCATGTGTCTTTCTGAACTGTTGTTTCCTCTGGTTATATGCAGGAGTGGTATTGCTGGATCACATGGTAACTCTGTTTTCAGTCTTTTCCCTAAAAGAAAAGAGGAGCACTGTGGAAGGAGCACTTCCGTACTGTGCTCCACAGTGGCTGTACCAGTTTGCATTCCCACCAACAGTGTAGGAGGACTCCCTTTTCTTTACACCCTCTCCAGCATTACTGACTTTTTGATGATGGCCATTCTGATTGGGGTGAGATGGTACTTCATTTTAGCTTTGTTTGCATTTCTTTACTATAACAATGTTTTATTTTTTTCCTTGACCACACTACATCACTTGTAGGGTCTTAGTTCCCTGACCAGAGATCGAACCTGGGCTCTTGGCAGTGAAAACGTGGAGTCCTTTCTGATATTTCATTGTTAATGTAAAGAAATGCAACAGATTTCTGTGTATTAATCATGTGTCTTGCTGCCTGGCTTAATTCATTTATCAGTTCTAATAGGCTTTGTGTGAACTCTTTTGGATTTTCTATATGTATTATCATGTCATCTGTAAATGATGACAGTTTCACCTCTTCCCCTTCCAGTGTAGACACTTTTTATTTCTTTTTCTTCTCTGATTGCTGTGATTAGGACTTCTCATTGCTGTGTTCAGTGTAGGTGGTAAGAATGCGCATCCTTGTCTTATTCCAGATTTTAGTGGGAAGACTTCAAGTTTTTCACCATTGAGTATTATGTTGGCAGTGGGTTTTCTGTAAATGGCTTTTTTAATGTTGAGTTATATTCCCTCTGTATCTATTTTGTTGAGAGCTTTTGGTTTTTTTTAATCATAATGGATGTTGAAATTTATCAAATGCTTTTCTGCCTGTTGAGACGATCATGTGGTTTTTGTCTTTCCCTTTGTTGGTGTTGGTACAGTCCCATTGATTGACATGAGTATATTGAACCATCCTTGTGAACCTGAGATGAATCCAACTTGATCATGATGTGGGATCCTTTTTATGTGTTGTTGGATTCAGTTGCTACTATTTTATGTAGAATTGTTTTTTCATTCTTGATGGTGTCCTTTTATGCATAAAAGTTTAATTTTGATGAAGTCTAGTTTATTTATTCTTATTTTACCGGTGCTTCTGGTATCATATTTAAGAAACCATTGCCAAATCCAAGGTCAGGAAGGTTTATGTTCAAGTTTTCTTCTGTAAGTTTTCTAGTTTTAGCCCTTATGTTTAGTCTCTGATCCATTTTGAGTTAATTTCTACATGAGGTGTGTGGTAGGGGTCCACCTTCATTCTTCTGCCTGTGAGTATCCAATTGTCCTAGCACCACTGGTTGAAGAGGACTTCTTTTTTTTCAACTGGATTCTGCTTCTCAAGCTCTATATCTTGTAATACTTACAACCAGCTAGTGCACTTTTGCAGATTGGTTGGTTATCTTGGCCATTTTGGAATGATCTCAGTAGTAATTGTTTTCTATTTGAAGATATTTTAAATTTATCTTTAATTTTCAAACTTTTGACTGTGCTTCATTTTTGTTGCAGCACATGGGCTTTTCCTGTTGCAGAACACGGGCTCTAGAATGCGTGGGCTCAGTGGTTACCTAGAGCCTGGTGTGCCTGGGCTCAGTGGGTACCTCGTGCCTGGGCTCAGTGGGTACCTAGAGCCTGGGCTCAGTGGGTACCGTGCGTTGGCTTCGTTGCTCCACGGCATGTGGGATCTTAGTCCCCAAACTAGGGATTGAACTCCATCCCCTGCATTGGAAGGCGGATTCTTAACCATTGGACCACCAGGGAAGTCCCAAAGTGATTCTTAGTATTTTGTTACGGATGATTATAATACATTTACACGGGAAATATCTGCATCTCAGAATTTTTACTGCCATGAAAGTCTTCTGCATTTCACAGTTGAGAGTGAATTCTGTTCTTTCTCTGGTTTGGAAAACTTTGAAATAAATGCCTAATTAAATCCAATCCTGTTTGATAGTTTCTGTGTTTGAAGCTGAGTGAGAAGAAGTCTGGGAAATAGCTCTTTATCTCGCTTCTCTCTCTGGTGGCTCAGAGTTTTCTTGTACTGTATGAAGTCCGACGTTTGTCAAGACTGAGGTGTGAGTCTATAATTGCCTGAGTGTTTTTTTTTTTAACAGTCTGCTCGTCATATGCTCTGTGTCTTTGTATTTAATCAGTATTGTGTATGAGCCGTTTATGGAAACCCTGTAGCTGCTTTGCCCTCTGGCAGCACACGTGGATAGAAGTGATTTGGTGACGTGTGTGAGAAACCCCAAGGAACTGCATACTCTTGCCCTGGTAATTCCACTGGTGGGACCCTGAAACCCTGTAGCTGCTTTGCCCTCTGGCAGCACACGTGGATAGAAGTGATTTGGTGACGTGTGTGAGAAACCCCAAGGAACTGCATACTCTTGCCCTGGTAATTCCACTGGTGGGACCCTGCCTCGAGGAACTAATCTTAAACATGAAAAAAGCTTCACGGACAACACATTTATCGCACCATTAAATACAAAACGTTGCAGGCCCGAAACGTGTTCAGTTTAACTCAGGGAGTTAATGACATTGGCTGACACCTGTTTGGCGCTGGTCCCCCCTGCCCGGTGCCCAGGTGGTTTCACCTCGCCTTCACGACTGCAGGGAGCTTGCCACGACAGGGCCGAGGTGCCCAGCAGCACTGGGAAGTGGGGAGCGAGGACCCCCTTTTGGCCTCCTCACCCACTCGGCTGCTGGCAGAGAGCAGGCCTTTGGACAGTACTTGGCGACGCTGGGAGAGCAGAGAGCCTGTGTGTGTAGACATACAGCTGCATGCCAAGTTGAGAGCTTCCAAACTCACGTCAGGGGTCACGCTGGCTGATGCAGTCTGGATTATTTTTATTTCTTTTCTGCGTTTTCTCGAGTGATCTTTATTATTTTGTGCTAAAGAAAACAGAAAAGCGTAACACTCTCCCCTTCAGTCGAAGGTTCCTTCCACGGAGAGCGCCTGTCTTGCATGGTGGCTGCTGTGTGCTGGCAATGGGAGGTGGAGACGGGTCCGCCCTCGGTTGCTTCTCTGGCCAGTCCTGAGACACAGCCGCACAGCTTGAAATGTTGGGCCAAAGCAGATTAAATGTACGGAGCCAGATACGCACAAGGGCATGATTTTTGAAAACACAGGATTTAAGTTTCACAGAATCCCAGTGTGTATGTTATATGGAACATTTTAGTTGTGTTCAATTTAAACTTTTAACTCCTCTGTTGAAAATAAAAAGCTTAACGTAAGCAGAGAGCTCAAGGTCTTGGGATAAATAAGGTACAGTTTAGCTTGACGTTGAGACTGATGCATGAAACACTGTCAGTTTCTTAGATATGTTCATAATTATGTCAGCGTCCTTAAGCATCTTAGTAAATGAAGTCGAAGTAGGTTGTAGAGAAACAAAATGGAAAATAAAAGCAGATCAGGCCACAATGTATTGTTTGGAAAAGCAGATTATTAGTAAATAATTTGCATCGCGTGTAACCCCACTCTTCTGTTTTATTTGTACCCTGAAAGCACGCTGGAAGGATACTGTCTCGGGATGTTCCTGGCAGGTGTTAGCAGAGGCTGGACTCCGAGTGCCCTCAAATAAAGTGGAAGGGACTTTCAGTCAGCCCGTCAGCCTCGTGTTGGACTGTTTAATGCTGGACTTTATTTCCACCTGAGGTCTGAAAACGGGCCAGGGGGCAGTGGGTTGAGTGCGTGCCCAGGAATGAGGAAGCTGAGTAATGATGGCTAGGGTGCCGTTCTAACGTCTGTGTAGCGCTTGGCAGTGTCTGAGCTGTTTCCTCAGACGTCTTCTGCTCTGAGCAGCACCTTCTTGTCGGGGATCCGGCCCATCAGGAGACTGGGACAAGGGCTGGGGCTGCTTCTGGCCCAGGCGGTAGCGGCTTCGGGCCTTGGCTCCAGCCTCTGTTGTGCTTCCTTCACGTCTGAGCTTCCAGAGCACCCTGTCTGTACCCCCATAATGGAAATTTCCAAATGTACACAAAAGTAGGGAGATGAGTTTAAGTCATCACCAGTCCAAACATTTGTCAGCGCTGTCTCTTGTGTGGTCTAGTCCCACCCCCGAGCCCTTCTTTTATCCTGAGTATTTAACACAGATTCTTAGGGTACCTTTTACTTTGTACCGGCATGCAGCTTGCTTAAAGATCAAGGGTCCTGGCTTTTTCATCATCGTATTCCTAGCAGTGCTTTCACTAAGTGTTCAATAAATATTTGTTGGAAGGAGAAGTGCGTTTCATTCCTCAGGTCCCTGGGGAGAAGGAGTTTCCTCTCTCGGCTCCCAGAGGCGGGCTGAGTCTTCGGCGCCATCACTGAGCCCCCGCGTGTGTTTGGAGGCTAACCCTGTGGGTCGTGGAGGAGGTTGTGGCTTGAGCTGTGCGTGTCTGCCCATGTGTCCACCCTGGAAGAGTGGGTTCTTTTCGCCTGAAATCAGGCGGACCTGGGTTTGAACTCTGCCTCTGTCCCTCCTGTGTGGATATAGGTCCTCTCGGGGCCTCAGTTTCTTCATCAGTGAAAGGGGGTAGTGGTCCTTCACAGGGTGGTGAAGATTGAGGGAGACGGTGACGAGGACTCAGGTCCTGGAGTAGTGGGCGACGGCACGGATGCCGGTGCTCTCCCTCCTTCTTGCGCATTTCTGCAGAGCGGGAACGTCCGCATGGCCTCCCTTAAAAGGTGGCCGTGCAGATAGAGTGGGACTGTCAGGGAGGCCGCGGACGTGGGCTCCCCGAGGGGCTGCTGCCCCGCAGATGCTGCCCTTCTGGGTGAATCCTTTTAGATGGCGTGCCTTCCAGGAGGCCTGGCTTCCTCCCCGGTCTCCTCTACCCTGTCTGACGGCACGGATGCCGGTGCTCTCCCTCCTTCTTGCGCATTTCTGCAGAGCGGGAACGTCCGCATGGCCTCCCTTAGAAGGTGGCCGTGCAGATAGAGTGGGACTGTCAGGGAGGCCGTGGACGTGGGCTCCCCGAGGGGCTGCTGCCCCGCAGACGCTGCCCTTCTGGGTGAATCCTTTTAGATGGCGTGCCTTCCAGGAGGCCTGGCTTCCTCCCCGGTCTCCTCTACCCTGTCCACTTCCCCCTTACGTAACTATTTTTATTATTTTATGATTTTGGTTTATTCTTCCTCTGTTCCTAATTGAAAATTTAAAAATAATATGTGCACGTGTTTGCTTTTCAGTTTAATTTCTGTTTGCACGCGCGCGCACACGCACATCCTTTTGACACCAAGGCAGCATACTCCGTGCTTGTTCTGAGCCTGCCTTCTCTGTGAGCTGGAGGTCGTAGTTGGACAGGGACCATCGCACCCCTCTCCCAGCGCTTTGGGGTAGCGCTCTGTTTCCTGACTGTGCCAGAGTCTATTCAGCCATTTGGAACTCTTTTTGGTCTTTTGCTGTGCTATGTCGCAGCACCTGTCCTTGTCCAGACCTCTGCTGTGGTTTGCTGGAGTGTCTGTGAGGGTGGCTCCTTGGAGCGGGCTCTCTGGACCCGAGGGTGGTGTGCGTCTGGTCTGCGGGGTGTTGCCGGCTTCCCCTCCCAGGCCTCCCCTCGTCCTGGGGTTGACCAGCTGGTCTTCTTCACAGGCGCCCATAGAGTGTGCTGCCTTTTGCCAGTTTTCTTTGTATCAGTCTGATGATGAGAATAGCATTTTAGTTGCGTTTCTTCTCTTGTTATGAGCTAGGGTGAACATCTTTTCTTGTGTCTGAGGGCTATTCATTTTATTTTTATTTTTTTGTGAAGTGTCTTCATATTTTTTTGCCCATTTTCCAGTCAGGTTGTTAGTTTTTTTCTGTTTTAAAAGCCTTTTTATAGCTTAGGGATATGAGCCCTTTATAATATGTTGTGGAAAGTTTCCTCAGGATTCTCAGTGCTGGGCACCGGGTGACTCAGGTGAGTAAGTAAGAGCAGTAAGGGAGCCATAGCCTTGGGACTGTCTGATCTGGTGTGGGAGACAGCCTCGTGATGGAGGGTCATAGACTTGCCAACAGATGCTTTTGGCTAGGCTGCCTAGGCTCTGGGTTTGAATTTCAGGTCTTCTGTTTACTGGCCATGTGGCCTTGAATGAGTTGCTTAATTTTGTGGCCTTGAGTGAGTTGCTTAATTTCTCTGACCCTCAGTTTCCTAGTCTATAAAATATATGGGAATATTACTGTATGCCTCCAAAGTTGGTGTGAGGATTAAAAGGTAGAAATGGCTTGTGTTACATGTATGTAGTCGATTCGGTGGGCACTCACTCAATGGGCTTTTAAAATAGCCTGTTGTTTTAAAGGTTATTGGGTATGTTTGGATATCCAATAACATTTGGATATGTTGTCCATGCCTGTGCTTTGTGAACAGATTATTTTCTGATTGTTTCCTGTTTATTATGGAACTGAACTGAACTGAAACCCTAGAAGAAGGTTTGAGATTAGAGTGAGGAGGCCTGACATTTCTTTTGTGGTCTGTCATTGGCTGTTTAACCTTGGACAGATTACTCGGTCCCTTAGTGACCTGGAGTCTTATTTGTCACTCAGAATATTAGTGTCTGTCTCATAGACCTTAAGTGTTTGTTCTATTAAGAAGGCAAATAGATATAAAAATGCTCATGAAAATTTCAAGTGATGTGCAGATTTAAAGTAACACATTTTACTAGCTTCTTCATGGAAACGTTTTATTTTATTTATATTTATTTATGTTTTTGGCTGGACCGCGCGGCTTGTGAAATCTCAGTTGCCCTGGCAGTGAGAAACGCACGCAGAGTCCTGACCGCTGGACCGACAGGGAAGTCCCCAAAACTTTTTTTTTTTTTTAAGGAAGCCACTTATTTATTTATTTATTTTAAAAAATATTTATTTGTTTTACTGCAGTAGGTCTTAGTTGCAGCATGTGGTTTCTAGTTCCCTGACCAGGGATTGAACCAGGGCCCCCTGCATTGGGAACTCAGAGTCCTTAGCCCCTGGACCACAAGGAAGTCTTAAGGAAGCCATTTAAAAGTTAAAAAACCTTTTTTGGCTGCGCTGGGTCTTTGCTGCTGCGCACGGGCTTTCTCTAGCTGCGGTGTGTGAGGGCCCCTCGTCCTTGCGGTGGCTTCTCTTGTCGTGGAGCACAGACTCTAGGCGTGCGGGCGTCGTGGCTGCAGCATGCGGGCTCGGGAGTTGCGGCTTTGTCGCTCTGCAGCACGTGGAATCTTCCCAGACCAGAGGTCGAACCCGTGTCTCCGGCACTGGCAGAAGGATTCCCGTCCACTGTGCCGCCAGAGAAGTCCCCAGAGACATTTTAATAGTTGTTCTACATATTAACTTTTTATGCTAGTATCCCCACTTTTTTTTTTTTTTTTTTTTGACTTTGAATTTTGGATGGCGTTGCCTAACATAGGTTTGTGTAACATTTTTTTTTTTTTTGAAGAATGAAGAAGGTTGAAGGACAAATAGATGGCTGAAGTGAACATGTGGCTAGTGGCTAGTTTTTCAGTCCTTTCTTCTTTTATTTCATCCTCTTCACCCTTTCTCTCCTTGCCTGGTTGCAGCCCTCTGCCTCAGGCAGGGTGGTCAGGAAACTGCGAAAATTCTCGCACTGACAACACCATGGCAGCATCAGCAGAGCTCTGCTTGAGATCTCACTGCCATCCTTTCATTAGCCTGGTTTGTCCCTTTCTGTTTGCACACCACATAAATGTAGGCCGTGATGCAAGTGGTGACACGTGTGCGTGACCCCCCCCACCACGGTGGGGCACGCGGATGCCCCCTCCCAGGGCCTCTTCCTCCCAGCCTCCCGCAGTTCAGCATCTTATTTAGTCATCATCCGACTTACCATCCCCACGGTTCGCGCTTTCTGCCGCTTTTCCGTTTAGCAGCCTCTCCTTGCTGTCCTTTTGCAGGGCTGTTTAGAAGATTCTGGACGTTCTCTCCAGCTGTGCGCTTCATGTATCTTCTCCCCGATGTGGTTTCTCTCTCCCTTTCTTCGTAAGGTGTCCGATGACCAGAGGTTCTTGGTGGGAATGAAGTTGGTTTTAGAGACCTTATGCTTTATGTTTAGTATTTAAAAGTCCTATTTGAGAAATTTTTTTCCAGTCCTAAGGTCCTAGAGAAATGGTCCTGTGCTGTCTACTGAAGCTTTTCAAATTTCACCTTCTGCACCGACTCTGCTGACTTCCGTGTGGTGTGTGAGGTGCGGGCCCGTGGCACCTTCCCCTTGGATGATGACCTGTGCCGGTCCACTGACTAGTGTCTCCCCCACCCCCTGTGGCCGCCTGTCATGCCTTCAGCCCTGTGGGCATCTGAGCTTTGACCCCCAAGTTCTCTTTCTGGTTCTTGGTTCTAAGGAGCAGCTCAGGACATGTGCAGATACTCCACTTGTGGCAGTAGTCTTTGAAGCCTTGCTGTCGGTGCTGAGCAGGATGCGTTCTAAACGTTCAAGCCGTGGGAGTGTGTTGAATGATTTACGCTCTTCACTACTGTGAAAACCTCTGTAGCAGACAGAGATGCATTTACTAATACGGAAGGCTGTTGATAACACGTGATGACAGAAAGAATAGGAAGATCAAGCACGGTGTGTACAGTATTATTCCATGCTCATAAAAAGTTAAGATATATGGAAATTAAAAAACAAAAAACCAGCCTGCCATCTTTGCTTCCTCCCGTCCGGGTGGCCTTCACTGCACTTTGGTCTAGCGTCCCGCCGGTCGGGTCCCACGCCTGCCCCGGCGGGTCCTCGGTGACTCCCGGTGGCCGCCGCCTCGGGCTCCTCCCGGCCTCTGCACCCCCTTCCACCGGCATCCCCGAGGCCCCCTGGGTGCCTTCTCTCCTCTGCTCCTCGGCTTTGTGCCACTTCCTCCTTGTCCTCCTTTTCAGACCCCCAGCTCCTCCCTGCACCCGACGTCGGTGTTCTGGGCCTCTCAGTGCCCTGGGCCTCTTCTCCTTCCCCTCCGTTCCCGAAAGGGACGCCATAGAGGTGTCTCCCGCTGAACCTTCTCACGCTCCCCCATCGCACGGTCTGCCGCTGGCCCTCTGCACGGCTCCCCTCGCCTCCCTGGGCCTCAGAGTCGCTGTGTCCAAGACGAGGCACATCCTCCTCCAGGAGAACCCTGGGGTCTCCCCCATCGTCCCATCTGTGGTGCGTCCTCTGAACACTCTCATGCCCGTGACCATGACTCCTTCCTCCCAGATGCCCCTCACTGCCGGCTGCCATCCTGTAGGAGTGTCTGGAGGATTCTGCCTGCCTCCTGGTTTCACTCTCACCCCCTGCCCTCCACATGGTGGCCCAGATCGTCCTTCTAAACTCTGCAGCCTGAGAAACCACCCTCCTGATCCGGGGCCCCTGTGACCGACAGTGTGCCCTCAGGGAGCTGGTGGGGCCCCGTCAGCTACCAGCCCTGCGGGATGTGTCTGCAGCCCTCCGTGGGCTGTGGACGCCTCTGCCCCGCCCGCTCAGGCCGGCTCTGGGCCGCCCGCCCCAGCGGGAAGCGCTTCCTCCCCGGCACCCTGTGTGCTCTGTCCTCCCCGGCTCTGAGCTGTCCCTGGGGCTGGCGGAGCGTTGGCCGCTGCTTGTCTGGGGAGGCTGTGGGGGAGGCGAGGGAAGGCGTTCCACTGCCTTTGCAGAGGGGTTGACTCCCTGGGACTGGGGGCACCGAGCCCCATAGGCAGGCCTGCTCTCGCTGTCTCCGCTTGCCGGTTGGTGCATTTGGAGGGCATTTCCAGAGCTGCCTTATCCGCCCCTGGCTCCTGAGCAGGATGACTGCAGACTCAAGCCTTCCCTGTGGCAGGTGCCTAGGCTGTCTCACCTGTGGGCTGTGCGCCTCGCTAGGGGTCAGCGGGTGGCTGTGGCACCCAGGGCCACGCTTTGGCACAGGCTGAATACCCTGCCGGGTTCTCCACCCCCACTCCCCACCCCCAGAGCCTCGCCAGGACTGGCATCCTCCCTTTGGAGCTGGGCCCAGGGCTCCCTTTCCGCTGGCCGCTCAGATCCTCAGCCCCCGTGTGTGCTGCAGCTTAGTCCTCCCTGCCCCTGAGGGTGAGGGGGATGCACTGGGCAGCTCGAAGGACAGAACTGGCCCTGTCGCTTGTGTGGGAGCTTGACAAAGCGACGCTTAGAGCCTGGCCTCTCGGGTCTGGGTTTGGACTCCTGGTCCTCTGCTCCAGTGGGTGTGCAGAGCTGTGCGAGCTGAGCCGTTTCCTGTGAGTGCCACTTACCGGCTGCCAAATGCAAAGCACAGCTGATTAGTCAGGGGTGTGCTTTTCTTGACCACTTTTATTTAGTTCATTGCTTTCGACTGAGTGTTAAAAATATTCTGCAGCATATCTATAGTCCTCACGAGCAGCAAATGTGAGAAGAAATGCAGTTTCTGAGAAAGCTTCAAAGAAATACTGGTCTTTATCTTTTCCCCAGCCCTTCCGCTGAAACCCACCAGAGTCTTTTTCTGAGCACTCTTGTTCTATAAATAGAACGACAGCTCTCCTTGGGTAGCCCGAGATCGCAGCTCTCATCCGCTCTCTGAAAGATGTGTGTGTGTGTGTGTGTGTGTTGGAGTGTATTTATTTTAATTTTGCTTTTCTTTTATGTGTGGCATGTGTAGCGGGAGATGCGAGAAAAATACTCTAGCATTTATCCTTTAAAAAGAACTTCTTTTAACTTTTCTGGGTCTCGGCCTATGATTTTGTTGTCTTTTAGAATTTTTTTTTTTCTTTTTGCATTTGGGAAAGAGATGGAGGCGATTGCTTCCCCTGCAGAGGTAAGGAAGATGTTTGGGGGCTGGGAGAGGTGCCTGGGTCCGTGAGCGGGATCTGTGGGGTCCGGAGCAGAGGCTCGCCTCGGTGCGGGGGGCGGGTGGTGCAGGTATCGTGGGTCTGCACCACTGGGCACGGACGCAGCGGCCTGTCTTTGAAGAGCATATTGAAATAGCATCCACGCGTGCACTTGGGTCTGAAAAGAATCCTCGGACGCAACCCAGCAGTCCTCCCGTAGTGCAGGCCGGTTTCTACCTGAAACTCCTCGGTTGTCAGGAAGCCTTCTCTCCGCCATGGGCCAGCACGTGTCTCTCCCGCATCGTCGGGCCATGCTGTGTTCGTCTCTCCTCCTCAGTGACCTGGAAGAGGGGTGGGTGACCTCCTCAGAGATACCAGTGATAAGTGCAGCCCCAGGATAAGTGCAGCCGTTCCTCAGTAGCTTTCCCCGAGAGTTGATCCTCTTGGGCGTTGGAGAGGTTGCTGTTTGTACTGCTGGGCCAGCCCCGAGGGAGCGGGGCTCTCGGGTGGACCTGTGCACGGCCAGGCGCTGGTGGGGTGTGAGGGGGTTTGTGTGTGTGTGTGCGTGCGTGCCCGGGGTGGGGGCGCTGTCTCCAGCATTCGCCTGTGGGGAGCAGCAGTCCCTCCTGGGTTCTGTTGCCTCCCCTGTTAGGAGCTGGCTGAAGGAGGGACAGATAGACAGCAGTGACCAGGTCTCGCCTCTGACGTGTTCGGGTGACGTAGGGTTTCTGTGTCTTGTTTCATCTTAGGTCGTCTTCAGTGGCCACAGGTGCCCAGGTGCTTCGTACAGCCATTAAGAGTGGCCTAAAGCGCAGAGCTGCACAGGGTTAGGTGATGCGGCGAGAAGCCTCTCTGGGCCGCTGTCCTTGTCCTTGAGCAGCGCTTCTGCGCGTTCCGCCTCTGCTGTGCAGGGAGGCGCTGGGCCCAGCGGGGCCCAGCGGAGCCCGGCTCCAATGTCAGGGCACCTTGCTGCTCAGTTTTGACTGTTGGTGGCTCCGAGTGGTCCAGCACGTCTGGTGACCAGGCAGGACCCTGAGCACTTGGCTTGTAAGTGGTGTGGCTCCGGGCTCAGGGTCCAGGACGCTGCCCTGTTCTGGGTGTGTGTGCCGAGCTGAGCGGACTGCCCTTCACCCCATGCTTCTCTCCGCACTCCTGCCTTGGTGGCTAGATTTGGGGTGGAGGAGTCTCAGTGACGTTGCTGGTGGCACCTCTCTGTGTCGCAGTGTGGGTAGACACACACGCCCAGCCCATGCACAGGGCCGAGGGCCCAGGAGGGGCCGTGCTGAACCCCGTAGCAACCTACGTCGACATTTTTGGCAGCCGGCTCTTGAGAAATGGCAGGAGGCCAGAGAGCACGGAGGCCAGGCCAAAAACAGCTGAGAACTACCCAGCACTGAGGCTGGAGAACCTGGGCCCGGCCCCTGATGCCCGTCCTGCGTGCCCTTACCCCCTTCTGCCGACCCCCATCCAGGGCACGCGCCGGGCACACCTGGGCCTCTGGCCTCGCCTCCCCGCTGCTCAGGGCCATTGCCCCCTGGAGGATAGGGTCAGCCTCCCCCCGCTCCCCACTCAGCCTGTCCATAGGTTGGGGTTTGCACAGAGGGTGAGAAATAGTTCTTCTGTTAGGCCGTCGGCCCATTAGAGACACACACAGATGCTCTGGGCTGTCAGTGGATAAGCGCAGGACCGTGAAAACACAAGCTCATGAATCCCTTTCTGTGCTTCCAGACCGTCATCAAAGAGGGGATGCTGACCAAACAGAACAATTCATTCCAACGATCAAAACGAAGATACTTCAAGCTTCGAGGGCGGACGCTGTACTATGCAAAAACTGCCAAGGTGAGACTCAGTGGAGGACACTTGACGAGAGGAAACCTCCTGAGAAGCTGCAGGGAGAGCTGGGTTCCGGATCCTCCCTGGGGAAAGACCTTTGATTCTAGATCTCATGTTCCGAGCATGTTTTGTAAGCCTCTGGGGTGCTGGGTCTTATGTCTTGTGAACATTGATTTTTCTAATTCATTTCCTTTCTCTTTAATGTCGTATGTCACCAGTGGGGAGATACAGAGAGGGAAAGGTCACAGAAGTAACCATGTTACAAGTAGACATCGTTCTTTTGGAAAGATTGGGGATCACTGGCTTAAAAACCTTCTTATTTTGGCCTAAAAATCTATTTTTTTCCACTCTAAGTTTTCTGTATTTTTTTTTAATCATTAAAAAACTTGATGATGGTGATTATTTTTTGTATTTGGCCGCACTGGCCCTTTGCAAAGGGCCTTTTTCTGATTGCAGTGAGCGGGGGCTCCTCTTCGTTGTGGTTCTTTGGCTCCTCATTGCGGGGGCTGCTCGTTGCAGAGCACAGGCTCTAGGCCCTCGGCTTCATCAGCTGCAGGATACGGGCTCAGTATCTGTGGCCCGTGGGCTTGGTCACCCTGTGGCATGTGGAATCTTCCCAGACCAGGGATGGAACCCATGTCCCCCATATTGGCAAGTAACTTCTTATCCACTGTACCTACACCAGGGAAGACCCTTTTTTTCTCTTTTTTCAAAACATTTTTATAAACACTGTATAGAAACTTAATGTGTGCAACTTGATGACTTTGGAGACAAGTATATATACCTGTGAAGCTAACTAAAAATATGCTTAAAGTGTGTTGGGCTTTTTGGTGTGTGAAGAGAAGCTGTCTCTGGGCTTTCTAGCCATGATCTTTCCTTCCGTGTGTCATCTTTGTAAGATTTATAGCTGGACTCACCAGGCAGACGCCCGTGACAGAGGAGGAGCTGTTGAGAGTCTCTGAATCACTGCCTGGCTTAGGCGACTGTGGTGTGGCACACTTCAGACACTAGTGCGTCTACAAACCTAGTTTTTGGTGTTCTGAACACCAGTCTTTGTGTTCAGATGCTATTTTAGTATTATTAATAAAAAAAAAACTGGAATCTGAGTAATTTGTATTTTGAGATATATTCCCTAGTGAGTTAGTACATTAAAATGTGAAACTGTACAGAGTAACTTGTTTAGAAAGGATTCTGACCACATCCTTCATTAAAAAAAAAAAGACTCGTGTAGTTATTTTAGTTCAAGGGGTGGGGGGGGAGTTACTTAAAAGGCCGAGTCTTTTCTAAGTTGCTAGTGTTTCCTCCAGAGGGGACAGTAAGGTTAACAGGAGCTGGGGGCTGAGACGGGGGGACTTGGCGGGGAGAGTAGAATCGGGGGGGGGGGGGAGTGACCCAGGCCTGCTCTAGACCCACCTTTCTCTCCGGGACTAGATTGCCTCTGCCGTGCCCCTCTGCTTTCTTTCATGGCTGGGTCCCTTCTGTTTGGGTCAGCCTATTCCTCCACTAGCATCGTTCATTTTAGCCAATACATTTCTCCCGAAGCGTGCAAGGTGGAGAAAGGAAAGCTGAAAGGACAGAGGACCTCCACTCTGCACCCTGCCCTCAGGTGGACTCGTGGGAGGACGTGTTTCTGACTTCACTGGCGCAGGTCACTAGGGAGCTCCCTGGACTTAGAAAAGGTCTTGAGCTTCCCCGTGAGCCCTGCATGCTGTCAGCAGTGGGTCGGGTGAAGTCACTTGGGGTCCATGTAGTTCTCACACACTTGGCTGGGGTCGAGGGAGAGCGGTGGGCAGTCTGGGACGGGCATGCCTTCGCCCCCTCTGACTGTGGCCCCTGTGTTCTTCCAGTCGATCATATTTGATGAGGTGGACCTGACCGATGCCAGTGTGGCTGAATCCAGCACCAAGAACGTCAACAACAGCTTTACGGTGAGTCTGTGGACGCACACCTCTCTCGATTCCTCCGCCACCTTTGGTTTTCCTGTTTAATTTGAATGGGGTGTGTGTGAGCAGTTCAGACTTTTCATCCTTTGCCCTCTGATTGGAGCAGTTCCTAATAAATTTTGAGTTCAAGATTCGAAATTGTACAGCGGCTGGAGAAAAACCGAGAATTTGGCACATGTAAGCACAAAAGAATGAGAGGGTCCAAATGAATTGTTTAAACACATTGTAGTTTGCATTTCTGTAGCTGTTTTACACAGAGATTCATTTTTCAGGATTGCTGTAGAAAATTTGGGAACACAGGAAAGAATGTGGAAACAATTAGAAAATAACCATAATTTAGCCACCTCAAAATAGAATGTTGATATTTCTTTAACAGTTGTACACAGAGAACTGCTTTTCATGATCGTTGTAGAAAATTTGGAAATACAGAAAAGAATGTGGAAGGAATTAGAAAATAACTGTAATTTAGCCACCTCAAAATAGAATGTTAATATTTTAGTATACCTATTTTCTTTTTAAAACTTAACCCTCCCACCCCCATATATAGAAATTATGTTGTGCTTTGTGCAGAAGTTCTAAATGCATAAAATCACGTGACCTCAGAGCCTGGGGGTACCCAGCTGCTCACTTTAGAGTGATTATCTTTACGTCTAAATGTCTGTCTCTTGAGCAGCATATAGCATGAGATGACAGTGATCCTTTTGATGAAACACCTGTTCGATTTTTTGTTCTCTTGACAATTTATGGTGATCACTTCCCATGTTAATTGGTCTAAATGTTTATCATATTTTTTAATGTCTATACAGCATTTCTTATATGACTACAATTTTGGCTTCAGGGGATAGCTTTAGAACCTACTGTGTAAGGTATAACTTTAATATTAATAACAGGAATAGAGTATTTTAAAATATTTTTCTTCATGTTATTAAGTAATTTTATCTAGAAAAACAGTATGCTTCCCAATTTTTAAAAATTCTTCTGTAACTTAGTCAAGGTGGGTAATTTTCTTCATGTTTAGGATCGAACATTTTGAGTTAATGTTAGTTTCAGATACTTTCAGGTTTTATTTTATTTATTTGTTTATGGATTGATTAAGTTGTTGCTCCAAATGGGATATTCCTTCCTCCATTTAAACTTCTGCTTATGTTATTTTGGTGTAATTAGCTGTTCTTGGTTTTCCTTTGTGGCTTATTAAACTAGTCAGACTTGCCTGATGGCCTCTTTTATTTTAGTCCTCATTTTATTTGGTCCATTTTTACTTTACCTGCATTAGTTTATTTTTTTACTTACTGGCTAGGGAGAGACATTTTAAACTATGTAAATGAATTGTTCTTTGATTTGTGGCTTTTAGAGTGTTTAATAGGAATAGGTGTTGAATTTCACTGGAGTGTTTTGAACAGTAATTTATTATAGATGATCAATTTGGTTTTGAGTATTTGTACACTTTTCTTTTGGGTTTTTCTTTTCTTTTTTTTTTAAGCTGTGCTGGGTCTTAGTTGTGGCATGTGGGATCTAATTCCCTGACCAAGGATTGAACCCGGGCCCCCTGCATTGGGAGCACCAAGGAAGCCCCTTTGTACAGTTCTTAATAGTAAATTGTTCCTGATAATGTTGAATAGTACAACCTAATTTTGGATTTAGAATTTCATGAAAGCATGTGTGTGCTTAACTCTTTGGGTAGGAGGTATCCTTTGTTGTGTTTTGATTTCAGTGTGCAAGTAGCCCCATAGAATTCATTTAGTAAACTTTTCATGATTTTTTGTGCTCTGGAACATTTTTATAGTTTTAGAATTTCTTGAAACTTTGAGAGAACTTAGTTTTCAGGGAGATAATAAGACTCTGAATAGACCTAAAAGGTTTGTTTTTGATCATAGGAACTTTTTAACTTCTTTAGTCCATTTTTGCTATTTACTTTCCCACTTACTCCACACCTTTTAATTTAGTAATATGTATTTGCACTTTAAACATAAATGTCTCTGGTTGAATCCCCTTTCACATTTCTTTTTTTTTTTTTTTAATTTATTTTTATTTGAAGGATAATTGCTTTACAATATTATGTTGGGTCCCTTTAGCACTTCTAATTTTACTTGCTTAGCTTTTGTTTTTTTGTCATTATTCACTTTGAAAAGAATTGTATTCGAGTAAAGTTGATTTATAATATTGCGTTAATTTTTTCTGTACAGCAGAATGATTCAGTTATATATATATATGTTTTTCATATTCTTTTACATTGTGGTTTATTACAGGATATTGAGTATAGTTTCCTGTGCTATATAATAGGACCTTGCTGTTTATTCATTTTATATATATTAGTTTGCATCTGCTAATCCCAGCTCCTAACCCATCCCTCTTCCACCGTCCCCGCCCCTTGGCAACCACAGGTCTGGTCTCTATGATGTGAGTCTGTTTCTGTTTAGTAGGTATGTTCATTTATGTCATATTTTAGATTCTACATATAAGCAATATCACACTGTATTTGTTTTTCTCTTTCTGACTTACTTCACTTGTATGATAATCTCTAGGTCTATCCACGTTGCTGCAAATGGCATTATTTCAATTTTTTTGGCTAAGTAATATTCCATTGTCATGGAATGGAACACCTCAACTTCTTTATCCATTCATCTGTTGAACGTTTAGTTTACTTCTTTGTCTTGGCTATTGTAAATAGTGCTGCTTCGAACATTGGGATGCATGTTTCTTTTCAAATTAGAGTATTTTAGTCTTTTCCAGATTGATACCCAGCAGTGGGATTGCTGGATCGTATGGAAACTCTACTTTCAGTTTTAGGGAACCTTCATCATGTTCGCCATAGTGGCTGCATCAGTCCCATTGCTTCCAGCAGTTCTCGTTTCTCCACAGCCTCTCCAGCGTTTGTCATTTGTAGACCTTTCGATGCTGGGCGTTCTGACCAGTGTGAGCTAGGACCTTATTACAATAATGTAGTTTTGATTTGCCTTTATCTAGTGATTAGTGATTTTGAGCATCTTTTCGTGTCCCTCTTGACCGTCTGTATGTCTTCTGGGAGAAATGGCAACTTAGGCCTTCTAACCATTTTTCAGTTGGGTGGCTTGTCTTTGTGACTGAGTTGTAAGAGCTGTCTCTATATTTTGGAGATTAAACCCGTCAATTGTATCGTGTGCAGATATTTTCTTCTAGTCTGTAGGGTGTCTTTTCATTTTGTTTATGATTTTTTTGCTGTGAAAAAACTTGTAGGTTTAGGTTTGATTGGGTCCCATTTTTTCTTTTTTCTTTTAAGAGAACTTGTTCTTAAAAAGAGAGAACTGGTTCTTAGATTATTCAACAATTCCATTTTTTATTACCTAATTCAGTTTCTGTGTTTATATTTATTGTCTTTTCTGCTTTTCACTTTTAAAAATAACTTATTAATTGACTCTTCTTATTTTCATATATATCAATAATTAAAAAACATTAGGGACTCTGCATTTAACTCTGAGTGTGTTTCTGTTCACATTCCAATATTCTAAAAGTTGTTTTTTCTTCCAGTAGAAAAATGTTATTAAAGAGTAATTGCTTTTTTGGTCAAGTTATTGAAGAAAATTTTTAAGTGTATAAATAACATAGGAAGTTTAAACCATCTATATTCCTATTACCCAAAGATACCTAATAATATATATTAGTGTCATTCCCACCAACTGGGTTTTAGTTTTTAACCTCCTTTCTTCACTTAATAATGAGCTTTTCTTATGATATTCTTCAAAATCTTGCTTATTAATGTTGCATAGTATTCCATCTTATTTAAATGTATAAGTTTAACCAGTCCCTATATTGTATTTTTTTCCTATTAAGTAGCACTTTAATGTACACTTATAAATAGATCCTTTTGTATATTTCTGGTTATTTCCATAGCTTAAGTTCTTAGAAGTAGAATCCTGTTTGAGGTAGAAAGTGTGAACTTTTAAAAGGCTTTTGAAAAGTAAATGAGGTACTGATACATGTTACAGTTTGGATGGGTCTTGAAAATATACTGAATAAAAGCCAGACACAAAAGACCTCGTATTTTATGATCCTATATACATGAAATGCACAGCAGTCAAATCTGTAGAGACAGTAGATTAGTGGTGGCCAGGGGCTGTTGGATGGAGGAGTGCTAATGGGTACAGGATTTTAGCTGGGGGTGTGTGTCAGAATGTTCTAAAATTAGATAGTGGTGATGGTTGCACAACTTCATGAATATGCTGAAAACCACTGAGCTGTGTACTGTAAAAGGCTGAATTGTACAGGAATTATGTCTCCATAAAAATAATAGGGCACTGTGCTCTGGTACGATGTGAATTACTTTGGAACTTTGTCAGCCTGGTTGGAGAATGAACCCTGATTTATACCCTGTCTCTATGGGAAAACGTGTTCAGGGTGCCGAATAGCTGACTTCCAGATGTCATTCCTGTGGGGGCAGTCGTGGATGATTCCCAGCCCTTGGGGCAGAGGCACTGTTTCTTTCACATTTACTTTTTAGATTTTGTTAGTGCCGTAAAAACTAGCTTTTCATCTGAGCATGTACTGAAAGAACAGTAAAGCTTAATAGTGAGGCTCCCCAGAAATACTCCAAGATAAGGAGACCCTCCCCCGCTTAGCAACCCGTGAGGACATCTGGAATTTAGGGATACATGGTGGAGTGTTTGGAGCCACTTGACTGGTACCCAGTTCCCCGAGGCATGCTTCCATAGAGAGTTGGTAGGTTCTGGGCACTCCCCCACTTCTAACTTCCTGCAGTGTTTTCTGTCTGAACTCTGAACTTGTCCCTTGCCATACAGCACCCTGTAGGAATCTGCGTGCAGGTCCTAGAAGGCAGGGTCTGGCCTTGGACTTTGCCAGTGCCTGGTGCCATGTGCTTGCGGAAGTGAGTGCAGAAGGAATGAATGTATTTGCCCAGAAGCTACTTCAGTTGCTGGAATATCTCATTTGGTTTTCTAGCTATTCCAGTAGTAATTTCCGAATTCCACAACTTATACTAAAATTGCGTGCCTGATTCAAACAACCCGGCAGTGAAAGTCGCTGTTATCATGAATCAGCCAACAGATGGGAACCTTTTGTATCTGGCAAAGAATGAGTAAATTTTGCTCCACATTAACAAAGACTCCATTTTAATTTTTCCCTAAAATGGTCAAAGAATTGTCTCATAAAGACATAAGGACCTGAGGGACAAGAGTCTTCCAGGGGAGATGGAAGGAAATATTTGGGGGAGAGTAGAGAGTTTTCTTTGCTGGTGGTTCGTTGGTAAGGAACCTGCCTGCCAGCACAGGAGACAGGGCAGGGGGCGGTGTCGATCCCTGGGCGGGGAAGCTCCCCTGGGGAAGGAAGTGGCAAACCCCTCCAGCACTCTTGCCTGGGAAATGCCATGGACCGAGGAGCCTGGCGGGCTGCAGTCTAAGGGGCCACACAGTGGGACATGACTTAGTGATTCAACAACAGAGATTTTTATACAGGTTTGCTGGAAGAAATGCTAGCAAGGAGACTTTTGCAGCTGGAAAGGGGTCTGCTTGCCTTCTATTTAAGAACAAAGTGAAATTGGGATGCAGCTAGAGACACAGATGTGGCTTTAGGTTCTTGATAAGGTGGAGCTGTGGCCTAAAATTTTTAAGTGTATAAATAACATAGGAAGTTTAAACCATCTATATTCCTATTACCCAAAGATACCTAATAATATATATTAGTGTCATTCCCACCAACTGGGTTTTAGTTTTTAACCTCCTTTCTTCACTTAATAATGAGCTTTTCTTATGATATTCTTCAAAATCTTGCTTATTAATGTTGCATAGTATTCCATCTTATTTAAATGTATAAGTTTAACCAGTCCCTATATTGTATTTTTTTCCTATTAAGTAGCACTTTAATGTACACTTATAAATAGATCCTTTTGTATATTTCTGGTTATTTCCATAGCTTAAGTTCTTAGAAGTAGAATCCTGTTTGAGGTAGAAAGTGTGAACTTTTAAAAGGCTTTTGAAAAGTAAATGAGGTACTGATACATGTTACAGTTTGGATGGGTCTTGAAAATATACTGAATAAAAGCCAGACACAAAAGACCTCGTATTTTATGATCCTATATACATGAAATGCACAGCAGTCAAATCTGTAGAGACAGTAGATTAGTGGTGGCCAGGGGCTGTTGGATGGAGGAGTGCTAATGGGTACAGGATTTTAGCTGGGGGTGTGTGTCAGAATGTTCTAAAATTAGATAGTGGTGATGGTTGCACAACTTCATGAATATGCTGAAAACCACTGAGCTGTGTACTGTAAAAGGCTGAATTGTACAGGAATTATGTCTCCATAAAAATAATAGGGCACTGTGCTCTGGTACGATGTGAATTACTTTGGAACTTTGTCAGCCTGGTTGGAGAATGAACCCTGATTTATACCCTGTCTCTATGGGAAAACGTGTTCAGGGTGCCGAATAGCTGACTTCCAGATGTCATTCCTGTGGGGGCAGTCGTGGATGATTCCCAGCCCTTGGGGCAGAGGCACTGTTTCTTTCACATTTACTTTTTAGATTTTGTTAGTGCCGTAAAAACTAGCTTTTCATCTGAGCATGTACTGAAAGAACAGTAAAGCTTAATAGTGAGGCTCCCCAGAAATACTCCAAGATAAGGAGACCCTCCCCCGCTTAGCAACCCGTGAGGACATCTGGAATTTGGGGATACATGGTGGAGTGTTTGGAGCCACTTGACTGGTACCCAGTTCCCCGAGGCATGCTTCCATAGAGAGTTGGTAGGTTCTGGGCACTCCCCCACTTCTAACTTCCTGCAGTGTTTTCTGTCTGAACTCTGAACTTGTCCCTTGCCATACAGCACCCTGTAGGAATCTGCGTGCAGGTCCTAGAAGGCAGGGTCTGGCCTTGGACTTTGCCAGTGCCTGGTGCCATGTGCTTGCGGAAGTGAGTGCAGAAGGAATGAATGTATTTGCCCAGAAGCTACTTCAGTTGCTGGAATATCTCATTTGGTTTTCTAGCTATTCCAGTAGTAATTTCCGAATTCCACAACTTATACTAAAATTGCGTGCCTGATTCAAACAACCCGGCAGTGAAAGTCGCTGTTATCATGAATCAGCCAACAGATGGGAACCTTTTGTATCTGGCAAAGAATGAGTAAATTTTGCTCCACATTAACAAAGACTCCATTTTAATTTTTCCCTAAAATGGTCAAAGAATTGTCTCATAAAGACATAAGGACCTGAGGGACAAGAGTCTTCCAGGGGAGATGGAAGGAAATATTTGGGGGAGAGTAGAGAGTTTTCTTTGCTGGTGGTTCGTTGGTAAGGAACCTGCCTGCCAGCACAGGAGACAGGGCAGGGGGCGGTGTCGATCCCTGGGCGGGGAAGCTCCCCTGGGGAAGGAAGTGGCAAACCCCTCCAGCACTCTTGCCTGGGAAATGCCATGGACCGAGGAGCCTGGCGGGCTGCAGTCTAAGGGGCCACACAGTGGGACATGACTTAGTGATTCAACAACAGAGATTTTTATACAGGTTTGCTGGAAGAAATGCTAGCAAGGAGACTTTTGCAGCTGGAAAGGGGTCTGCTTGCCTTCTATTTAAGAACAAAGTGAAATTGGGATGCAGCTAGAGACACAGATGTGGCTTTAGGTTCTTGATAAGGTGGAGCTGTGGCCACGGGAAATCTCAGAAGATGAGAGTAGTTAGAGTCCTCTGAGTTCTCACCTTCAAATGGGATCACCCCTTAGAAGGCCAGAGAGCATAATGACAGCATGAAAAAAGGGGATTTGCCAGCTTCGTGTCCCAGCCTCTGCAGTAGCATGAAATGTTTTCGATAGTTAAACATATTAATATCTATGAAAACTTAAAGGCTTTTGGTATATTATTGCCAAATGGCCTTTAGAACTTGTATGAGTCAAACTTCATGAAGTGATTTCTATCCTTTCACAAATGCCATTTGTTAAAATTTTGTAACATCTATGCCACTTTGATAAAAATGGTAATTTGTTTTATTTCTTTGATTATCAAAGTGAGGTCGAACGTTTCTCACAGTCTTTGGCCATTTGTATTAATTTCTTTATGAGCTGATTCCATATGTGCTTTTGGATAGTCAGCTCTGTATTTGGGGGGGTTCAAAATTACCCCTGTCTCTAAGTTTGCCCTCATTGGCTATGCTTGCTTTAGTGATTCCCTCCTACCCTCCTTCCCCCTTTTTTAAAAACTAGGTTTCATACACCAGTAGTAGGCAAAAGTTGTCAGGGAAAAATGTTTCTCGTTTTCCCCTTATACTTCTTTTCTTTCCATTATCTAACGTGGGATAATTTAGAAATTATTTCCAGCCTTATCACAAAATTTACAATTTGTTTTGAAGGTATATTTTAACTACTCTAATTCTTCAAAGGAGTTTGTCAAAGCAGCATTTCTGCTTTACTGAGTTTGTATATTGTAAATAATTTTAAAAATTGAAAATGACTTCCCAACTGAAAAGCGCACGAGTGAGTGGGCAGAGCTTCATCTGTAACCACTACCCAGATTCAGTGGTAGAATATGTCTAGGCCCCAGGAAGCTCCCCTAAGTGGTCTTGCCCAATTGTCCCCCCAGCCCCCCTCCAGAGGAACCACCATCCTACATCTGATACGCTAGATTTGTGTCGACTGTTTTAGATGGTTGATGTAAATGAACTCACATTCTTTTGTGCCTGCTTCTGACCTGTGTGTTTCCACAAATGTCCCATGTGCATTTGAACAGAATTTGCACTCAGTAGTTCTTGTACGCTGATTAGGACAAAATTTAATCATTTTCCTCACATCTTTTATAAACTTCTGACTTGCTTTTCTGCTTGTCCTTGAGTTATTGAGTGAGATTTATTAAAATCTTCCACTATGACTGTGGACTTACCTGGTTTTTGCTTTCATCCTGTTAATTTTTGCTTTATATATTTGCAGGCTTGTTATTAAATGCATACAAATTTAAGATTATTTTATATTCTTACTAGATTGACTCCTTTATTATGAAATAAACCTTTTGTTTCTTTTAATGTTTTTTGCCTTAAAGTTTACTTTGATGTTGGTTTAGCTGCAATACCTTTATTTCGGTTAGTAGTTGTATTGTAAGTAATGGTATAGAATTTTCCATCTTTTTAGTTTAAACCTTTTTTATTTATATTTAAGGTTGTAAGTAGCATATAGTTGTGTGGGTTTTTAAATTGCCTGTTGGATTATTTAATCGGGTGATGTCTTCCATTGGTTTATGTTTAATCTATACTTAGTTTTAGATACTCTTTTATTTGGGTACAAAACCAGTGTATTATTACTTGTTTTCTCTTTGTCTCACATTTTATATTTTTTGTATCTTTCTTTCTAAAATGGATGAATTATTTCATTTTCTTCCCTCTCTAATTTCATATACATATTTGGTGATATTATTTTGCAGATTGTAAAATATGTCCTTGACTTGTTAATTTCCCATCCAGATTAGTGCTTCCCAGACAATGCAGAGACCTTAGAGCCTTTGAACTCTATACTCTTCATTAAGGGAAGCCAGTGGCTCAGAGGTAAAGAATCTGCCTGCAATGCAGGAGACGCAAGAGATGCCGGCTCAGTCCCTGGGTCTGGAAGATCCCCGGGAGAAGAAAATGGCAACCCCCTCCAGTATTCTTGCCTGGAGAATCCCATAGGCAGAGGATCCTGGCGGGCCACAGTCCATAAAGTCGCAAAGTGTTAGACATGACTGAGCAACTAGACATGCATACTCTTCTTTGCTCTTGAAATTTAAATTAATTTCTGGTACTTGAAAAGGAAGCTTCTCTGAAGTTGCTTTTCATCTTTCTGCGGTTTGTGATATATCTTAATTTTACATATATTTGAAATTTCACAGGACATTATTGTACAGTCAACAGTCACTTAGGTTTGCAGTGAACATTGCCTTTTCTGTTGCCATTCATTTCTTTCTGTATTTCTGTGATCCATATGGGGTAATATTCCTTCTGTGAAAAACTCTCTTTGATATTCCTTTAGTGTTGGTTTCTATTTTTGTTTTGTTTATTTCATCTTTCTGAAGGATGTTTTTGCTTGTTACACAGTTCTAACATGGCAGTCATTTTCTTTCAGGAGTCTAAAAATGTCATTCCATTGTACTGTAGCTTCTATTATTTTTAGTAAAAGTAATAACTTGTCCTATTGTTTTCCCTTGCATGATAATGTACCTCCTCCCCTCCCCCTCCAACTATTTTTAAGATTTTTCTTTCCCTTTGGCATTGTGCTGTTTTACTATGATTTTTCCAGGCATGGTTCTCTGTATTTATCTTGCTTAGTGTTCTGGCAGTTCTGAAATCTGTAGCTGTGTTCCCCTTCTCTTGTCAGTTTTGGGGAAGTCTTGGTTTTTAGCTCTTCAAGTGTTGCCTCCTACCCATTATTTTTTCCTCTTATTTCTGGGACTTTTTTGTTCCCTCTTTCCCCTGAGTTCTATGTTTCTTGTACTCTTTGAAAAACATTTTCTGTTTTCTTCATTCTAGGTGTTTTATTATCTTTCTTCTGTGTTCTTAGGTGTTTCTTGTCTGTTGTTAAATCTGTCTGGTGAGTTCTTAATTCCACTTATTTTCTTTCAGCTCTAGAATTTTCAGTTGATTTTTTAAAAAAGGGCTCAAGTTCCATGCCAGAACCCTCTCCTCGATCTTGTCTTTAATTTCCTTGAAAATATTGAGCATATTTGGAAGTCCATGCCTGAAAACTCAGAGCGTCTGGTTCTGCTCTGGGTCGTTTTTAATTGCCCGACTTTTTTTCTTGCTTTTGTTCCTTAGTGTTTCCTCCTGGAATACCTGCCAATCTTGGTCGACAGACATTGTCTGAAAAGTGAAGACAGGTTCAGGCTCAGGGTGGTGGTCTCTTCCCAAAGAGAGGATTTATTAATCCTCTGTTTCTGGCCGGTGGGCACAGGAGCAGCAGGTCATCTTAAATCCAGTTTGTGGTCGATTGGATTTGAAGGTGGGCTTCACTTTTTCTGACTGACTGATCAGTCTTCACTTGCTCTGCTTCTGTGGGTAAGTCCCTAGGAGTCTCGGCATTTATTCGTTCTCCGTTGGTTTCTGAATTCCATCGTCTCCGCCAGCCCTGTGGTGGTGTTCAAAAGCTCTGTTCAGCTTCTCAGCCTCTTTGGCTTCCGCTCGTGAATTGGCACTTGTCACTAGTTTGTTTTTTTCTGTATCTTGTCACTGCATGATATTTACAAGTATCTGACATTAAGATCACTCACTGTATACAAACAATACAAGGTGTATAGCCAATATTTTATAATAACTTTAAATGGAATATAACCTTTAAAAGTTGTGAATCACTGTGTTGTACACCTGAAACTTATGTAATATTGTACATCAGCTATACCTCAATTAAAAAAGATCATTCATTATGAAATGTGAAAAATGTTAGATCCCATTTACTTGAAAGATAATGTATTTACTATAGGGAATAAAATTTGGTCTTTATTGCAACTTAGGAAATTTGTTGCTCAGTCTTCTTAGGACCTTACTTTTATCACTTGATCTCCCACAGACTGATAATGAGGAGTTAATCTCTTTCAAATTCATCCTTTTCTTCTCATATTTCTAACAGTTCTCACCTGCTCTATTTTTGAAGTTCTTTTAAGCACCTAAGTAAATGTTAATACCCTCATTACTGAGTAGTCATCTATTAATAAAGTCACATCTTTTTTTTTATACTGATTAATCTTTGCCATGACCTGTTCTCTGTCTGATATTAATATTGCCATTCTTTCTTTCCTTTGTTCACAATTTAATTGACATACTTACTTCCCTCTTCCACCCTTACTGTTACCTTTATATTTCCTGGTTATTTTAGATTTAATCCTTGTAAACAGTAGATTGTTAGAAATTGTTTTAGTTCAGTATGGAACAGTCTGCTAGTAGCAGTGAACATCAGGCGTTTTCTGCTTGTCAGGACTTTTGCATGTCTGACTGCTGGGTTTCCGTGCCTGACTGTATTAAGAGTTAATGCTTTCTTGGTCCCTCTGTTCTGTTCTGCATTTCTGTGAGTGGTATGTGCACCATTCACCCTTGTTTTTGATACTGATTTGTGCTGAAGTTTTCCTTTTTATTTTTTACACATTCACAGCACACAGATTTTCTCTTGATGTCTCTGCTTATGGCCAGCCCACAGTGGTGACGTCATTTTTTAGTCAGGCTTTGTATTGGGCAGTGTTGAGCCGCACGGCGCATGCTGCTCAGTGCTTTGCTTCACCAGTTACTCAGTTGTTCCTTTCAAACTAAGACACTGAGAAAGGACTGAAGAACAAGGAAGTGAAATAATGGAGAGTGCTCTGCGTTCCACCAAGGAGCCAGAACATGGTATTTCTCATCAGACGCCTCCCAACAGCACACTGTTCTCTGTTGCTGGTGTTGCGGGGGAGGCATCCGAAACTAGCCTTCATGTTGTTACCATCTTTGAAGATATCTGTACGTTTCTGTTTGAAATCTTGTAGGATTCTCTTTTTGTCCTGAGCAATATTGCTTTTTGCTCACAAATTTGTCTTGATATATAGAACCTGCTGGTTTCCAGGCTCTGTTTTTGGTTTTCCAACTTTGAAAAATGGTTTTTTCTCTGTAATTCTGGTTCATGTGCTTTGTCTTGTTCTTTGGGAGTTCTGCACATTCATTCATTCATTCATTGTTTCAACATCTTTCTGTGCACAGTCTCTGGGACCACATACCATGCTCAATGATAAATTTCAGTGGTGAGCAGAAATGGAGAAGGGCTGTTTGTCATCAAACTTGTATTCAAGGGGGCTCAGTGACTCACAGTGAGGTCTAATTACAGGCTGAGACTGGCAATATGTATGGAAGTAAGGCTGCGTGGGAAGTGTGATAAGCTGGGTCCCCACTGGTCTGGCGGAATGGTGGGAAAGACTGCCCCTGAGGAGTTGATGTTTTAACTGAGACTTGAAGAGTGATTAGTGGAAAGTCACCCGGACTGAACAGAGTGTGTGAGTTTGTGCACGTGTGTCAGAATTGTGCCTGTAGGAACTTCGGAATGGGTTAGGTCCAGGGCCTAGCATGTGCGAAGGTCGTGCGGTGGGGCTATAGTTCAGACTGTAGGGAGAGGTGAAGGAGGAGCCGTGCGGCCGCCTGAGGCCCGAGGGAGAGAGACCACAGGTGCGGAGTGGGTGTGGGGCATGGTCCTTCAGCCTGTCTGCTGAATAGCTTCTCTTGGCAGGAGTCCCAGGCTTGCAGTATTGGAGTGATTTGCTCTGGCTGCCAGGTGGAGGGTGAAGAGGAGGAGGAAGGACAGGGCTCTGGTTCAGGGGATAGGGGTGGAGAGTGGGCAGCGACATGGGTGCCTTCAGCTTGGCCCAGGGCGAGATGGCTGAGGTGCCAAGCGCTCCGCCTCCGAGCAGCAGGCCAGATAAATGAGTTGCAGGGTCCAGCAGGGACCAGGGGCCTTGGGATCGTGCAGGGGTGTGTGCGTGCGTGCTTCATCTTCCATGTCTGTCATGCTTTTCTGCATTGTTTTAATTTGTTTTCTCTAATTCTCTTTATCAAATTGTATAATTTGATACAAATTTAATTGCATTTCTTAGTGCTTCTACGTGTGATTTTCACCCCTGTTCCAGCATAGCTTTCCTGTTCTTTTTACTTCGTTTTTATCTTGACTTATTCTGTTTGATAGAGAAGGTATTTTAAAAACGCCTTCTGTTTAACCTCATCTTTGTCGTGCCTCGGGGGGAGATTGTCCTTTGAGCACCTGCATTTGCTTTTGGATATCCAGAAGTTTGCATTAACTTCAGCTGTCCCCGCTCCCCGATCTAGCCATCTCTGGTCTCTCTTTAGTGATTTTCGTTGTCTTCAAGTCCTGGATGGCTGCTTTTACCATCTTCCCGCAGTAGCCTGGAGCTGTGGAGCATTCCAGGAGTTGTGGGGCAGTTAGAGTGTAGTGCTTTTGTTTCCTTTTTTCTTCAAGTCAGTGTTGCACCATTGGGTTCTACCTGGGTTCTATTTTAATAAACATTTGATGGAATGTCACCACCTCCTTTAAAGTCATTTGAAGTTTTGGAAAGCAACAGAAACAAAGCAGTGGGGCACCGGGAGACTCCGGCCTCACCCTCCGGCCTCACCCCGCCCCCACCATCCCTCCCGTGGCTGCCCTGAGTCCACGTGCTTTTGTTTCTTTTGTTAAAAGCTGTAACATAACGCCACATGTAAGCAAGGGATTTTTGTCTGGTTTGTCCACTGCTGACACACAGTAGGTGCCCATAGTTACATGTCAGCATGACTCGCTCCAGGGTGGTGAGCCCTGTTCCCTCACTGACACACAGTAGGTGCCCACAGTTATGTATGAGAGTGACTCGCTCCAGGGTGGTGGGCCCTGTTCCCTCACTGACACACAGTAGGTGCCCACAGTTATGTATGAGAGTGACTCGCTCCAGGGTGGTGGGCCCTGTTCCCTCACTGACACACAGTAGGTGCCCACAGTTATGTATGAGAGTGACTCGCTCCAAGGTGGTGGGCCCTGTTCCCTCACTGACACACAGTAGGTGCCCACAGTTATGTATAAGAGTGACTCGCTCCAAGATGGTCAGCTCTGTTTGCTCTCTGGTTTCACCCGAGAGCCCTGTGTGGACGGGCGCGGGTGTAACTGAGAGCTTCCTTCACGCTCCGAACAGTCCCGGGTGAGCGGCAGGTGCTGGGCAGTCAGGACCAGAGGCCAAGAAGGAAACAGCTCGGGCTGCAGCTGGGTCAGGAGGCCTTCCTGTGGGGGAGCATGGCTGGGGGGATGTAGGGAGACCCGAGGCTGAGGGGGCCGTGGGCAGCAGTGTCAGGGGTCTGGGGTCAGAGTGGTTCCTGCCAGAGGGAGCCGAGCCTGGGAGGGTGGCAAGGCAGGCAAGGGCAGAGGCGAAGCGTGTTCCAGGCCATGGTGGACCCTTTGCCACGTGGATTGGCGAGCCATTAAGATCTGTAAAGCCAGTGGGTTTTGCCATGGCTGCTGCAGGGAAGCGGGGGACAGGGTGGGTGTGAGGAGGTCAGACAGGTGGCTTCTTCTGTGGCTGGTGAGGGAGGTGGATGGGGACCCGGGCCTGGCAGGCAGAGAAATTCGACCCTGGTCTCCTTGTTGTCAGCACTGCTCTTGGTCCTGCATGGTTTAGGAACGGAACGGAAGGAAGATGGGCCCTGAGCTGTCAGTGATGGATGCTTGCTGGCGAGCGCCCTGCCCTGGCCTGATGGTCATGTGACGTGTGCCCTGCCTGCAGCTGCTCCACGCGCTCGCCCCTCACCAGGGCCGCGTGGCGGCTTCCATCCTTGGAATCGTCACCTCAGACACGGACTTCATGGTACCTGCTGTCAGAGGCCCTGGTCCTCTGAGGGAGGCAGAGTCAGAGCCGAATTCAGTTTAGTGATGATTCTCAGGGCAGTAGGACAGAGGGGTGTCGTCTGAAGTGGGCACAGGAGCTGCTGGTGGATACAGGGGCATGCAGATGGCCGAGCGCAGGCGGGGGCACGCGGGCCTCACAGGCTCCCTGCCTGGCTTCCCCCTTGGAGAGGGCGGCATCTCCCCGCGCCTGCACCTCCGTCGGGCTGGCTGCCCACCTGCCATGACCCCAGCCCCACCTGGGGCTCTCTGGTGTGGCCAAGTGGTACCCTGAATCCCAGGGCTGGTGGGTGGGGGTTCTGGGTCCCTGCACGGTCCGTGCTGGGCAGGTGTGGAGGCTGCTCGCAGGGGAGAGCCAGGCCCCGTGCTGCAGGGAAGGCACCCGGGGCATCTGTCTGTGGGTGCCATGATGTGGGCAGTTACGGTTTGCTTCATTTACGGGGGAGATTGAGTGCCATGTGGGATTTCCCAACTCCAGGGTCCCGGAGGAGGCAGGGACTCAGAATGTCGGGGGTTTGTGTTTCTCCCCCAGGTGTGAGACCCTAGATGGCAGGGTTGTGTTCAGTCCTTATCTCTGAAAGCGCCCGCAGAGGGCCTGGCGTGGGAGCTAGGCTCCCAGGGAGGCCTGGGGAGCAGGGTATGGGTGCCCGCTCAGCCTCGCACCTGCTGGCTGACCTCGGGCAGATCACACTCGGCTCCGCGCCTGGGGGTCCTCATCTGGGGAGTAGGGGCAATAGCAGAACCCGCTCAGGGGTGTCGGCAGGGTAAGATGAGTTGGCACAACGTGATGAAAGTGTTACTATCGACGATACCGCTGTAGAGCGTTTTCTTGGGTTTGGTGTCCTTGTGTTTCTCAAATGGAGTGTCTCTGTGCTGACTCCACATCTTGCTGGCCAGGACACTGGACAGTCTGTTCATTCCCACCAGGGTCACACCCGTGGCCGCAGCGGAGGTGGACCTTGAGGAGGAAAGACAAGTTTTACTGGAATATATGTGAATAGAGCACCATTAAAAAGAGGCATTTCCGGCCCGTTTCTGACAGCACTGTGAGTCCTCTAGTACCGCCTCGTTCCTTATCTGCCGTGTCCAGGGGACCTGGCGCTCCGGCCCCTCCCAGCCTCACCCCAGCACGGACCTGCCTGTCGTGGCCAGGGAGCATCCTGTGCATGGCCACCTGCCCGCCCTGGTGTCTCTGGGGCCCCTCCACTGGCGGCCCTCTCCCCGAACTCCCCCGGCAGACCCACCGCACCCCTCAGCAGGTAGGGCGCGGGCACCCTCTTCCACGAGACCTTCCTGTTCACGTCGTGGGCAGAGAGAGAGAGCACGAAGCCGCCTCCACTCCCTTGGGGCAGCCATGCTCGAGCACCCTTTAGAGCTTCAGAAAAGGTTCGGGCACCTTCCCTGGAGAGTTTGCTGCTGACTTAGAAGTGGGTGATTTTTCCAAACTTTGCTGGACTTTGCGGGGCAGCCAGACTGGGGATCCGCAGTCCTGCGACGGGGAGCAGTGGCTCCCCGGCGGTCACGGCCTCTGCGTCTAGACCCGAGGCCAGGGCTGCCTTTCACAGCTTGCTCCCCCCGAGTGAGGCTCACGCTGGCTGTGCGAGGAGCCGGAGCCGGGAATGCGGTTCTCTTGATCCTTTCTGTTCAGAGATGATGTTGAATTGTTTCTTCTTTGCGACACCCCCCACCCCCGCCCCGGAACAAATGTCCATTATTGCAGATGGTCCCGGGGGCCAGCCCCCCTTGGTTCCCGTTACCCACTTACAGAGAGGTGGGAGCGACAGGACCTTGGGGCTCCCAGAGCTGGGGCTTTTGGACTCTGGTTGGTGAGCAGCTTTGGGAGTGGCCGGCTCCCTCTGCCGTGTGGGCGTTTCCAGGTTTGACAGCTTGAAAACTTATTTACCCTTGCAGAATATAGACATATAATTGGACAAATCAGGCTTTACCCTGGCAACCTGATTCCTGAAATCAAATAGAAATCAATTGGAAAAGGTGCATGTTTTCAGAAAGACTTGTCTTCCCTTCATTCAGTGGTGCTTGTGGCAAACTCTTCTGGGTGTCTGAGGGTGGACGGAGGTGGAAACACGCTTTCTCTGTGCTTAGAGCCCCCTTCCAGGCTGTTGGATGTGAGCAGACTCATGACTGAGCCCTGTGACAGGTGCCACACAGAGCAGGGTGCCCAGGGCAGCGCGAGAGGAGAAAGCAGCCGCTCCGGCACCTGCCTGGGGAGGGGAAGCTTCTACTGTGGAGGGGCAGTATGGGCGGGCCTGGGGGCGGGGCACTTAAAGTGTTGGTTATTTTTTAAAAATATTCTTTTAATCTATCTATGCTGGCTCTTAGTTGCAGCATGTGAACTCTTGGTTGCAGCCTGTGGGATCTAGTTCTCTGACCAGGGATTGAGCCCAGGCCCCTTGCATTCTGGGCACAGTCTTAGCCACAGCCCACCAGGGAAGTCCGTCTTAAAAGTGTTTAAGCTGTAATGATGATTTTAAAGGAAATTTAAAGTGGAGAAAAAAAAGATCCTGCAGTAGCTCAGCAGCGGCTTTCTTCTCTCATGTCTCCTTCAGACTTCTTCACAGGTAGACATTGCATCTTGCATATGTTATACACCCGTCAGCGTATATGTAATTTTATGTTTTGGCTTCAGTTATTATTTCATAGGATAAACGTTTCCACGTGGTGAGCATCTCCGATGACCACCTCTCTAGTTGTGGGTGTTTCATTGTGTAGACGAGTCATGGTTGATCAGTTTTATTTACTCCTGCAGTTTTAGGGACATAGAACGGTTTCGGTTTCTCCTGGTATGCATAATCTTAGTGCAGGCGTCTTCGGTCACAGGAGGGACCTTTGGGAAAACGGGCATGGCGTCCCCTGTGGAGCGGCCTCCGTGTGGAGTCCCTGTGTCCAGGAGAGGGGGCAGGTGTTCCTGAAAGTGGCCTCTGCTCCTCTGTCGGGCCTTTCTCACCTCCTTTGCCTGACCTGAGGCTGAGAAGATAGAACTTCCTCTGCTCTGGTGATTCTGGTGTGGTTCGGGTTTACAGGCTCATTTTTGAGCAAGAGGACTTCTGTATTTCAGCTTCTGCTCAGCTGACCTTATTTTAGACGGCTCATCACGGAAACTTTCCCGTATCCCGAAGCCGCAGAGTTTCTGGTGAGCATGCCGTGTGCCTGTAGTGGGGGACGGGAGGAGACTGGGCTGAGTTTGATGGCGAGGAAGCGGACAGACTGGGGGAACCCTGGTGTCAGAGACTGGGCTGGTGGAGGAGGAAACACGAGCAGAAAGTTGGGACCATGAGCTCTGCCGGCAGCACAGCCTGGAGAAAGGCAGTGGAGAAGTCGAGAACACGCCGGTGTGAGGGGTGAGGGGTGGTTGGAGGAAGCAGATGGAGCTTGGGCAGAGGACAGGAAGAAAGAAGGGAATGCTTGTTGGCATGATGTAGGGACAGAGTGAAGGGAAGGACACGCTCTCGATTTATTCTTAAATTTCAGGAAGATGGGTTGGCCCAATAATGGTGATGGAAAATAAAGAGAGTTTTTGGTATAAGCTGAATGAGAATTAAATTTAGGATACACGTGTTTAGAGGGCTGTTTCTGCTTAACACCATATACAGCACTGCATATGTGAAAGGGAGTATATGTTTAATTCTTAGTATTTAATGTTTAGAAAATCATAAAGGTACATTTATTAGAAGTAGGTTTGGCTGCTCTGTTAGTTTCCTGGGGCTGCTATGACAAATTGCCACGTGGCTTAGAACAACCGAAATTTATGCTGTTGTATTTCTGGAGGCCAGAAGTCTGAGATCAAGGCGTTGGCAGGGCCGTGCTCCCTACCGTGGCCTTGGGGAGACTCTGTTCCCTGCCTCGTCTGGCTTCCAGCGGCTCCAGGTGTCTCTTGGCTGGTGAGGCATCACCCCCGTCTCTCCCTCCATCTTTGCAGGACTCTCGCCTCCCTCCACTGTGTCCTCCTTTCTGTCTCTTGAGAGGACAGTTGTCACTGGAGTTAGGACCACCCAGATAAGCCAGGGTGATTCCACTGTAAGAACCCTAATTATGTTTACAAAGACTTTTTTCCAAGTTAGCTCACAGTCACAGGTTCTGGGGATTAGAACATGGACATATTCTTTTGGAGGCCACTATTCAACAAAAGTCCATCTAGTCAAGGCTATGGTTTTTCCAGTGGTCATATATGGATGTGAGAGTTGGATTGTGAAGAAAGCCGAGTGCCGAAGAATTGATGCTTTTGAACTGTGGTGTTGGAGAAGACTCTTGAGAGTCCCCTGGACTGCAAGGAGATCCAGCCAGTCCATTCTAAAGGAGATCAGTCCTGGGTGTTCTTTGGAAGGAATGATGCTAAAGCTGAAACTCTAATATTTTGGCCCCCTGATGTGAAGAGCTGACTCATTGGAAAAGACTCTGATGCTGGGAGGGGTTGGAGGCAGGAGGAGAAGGGGACGACAGAGGATGAGATGGCTGGATGGCATCACCAACTCGATGGACATGAGTTTGAGTGAACTCCGGGAGCTGGTGATGGACAGGCACNCCTGATGTGAAGAGCTGACTCATTGGAAAAGACTCTGATGCTGGGAGGGGTTGGAGGCAGGAGGAGAAGGGGACGACAGAGGATGAGATGGCTGGATGGCATCACCAACTCGATGGACATGAGTTTGAGTGAACTCCGGGAGCTGGTGATGGACAGGCACGTCTGGCGTGGTGCAGTTCATGGGGTCGCAAAGAGTCGGACATGACTGAGCAACTGAACTGATTCAGCTCACTCCATCCACTTGTTAAAAATGAAGTTGTCAAAGTAAGAATGGTGTGAGCGTGTGAAATTTTATTCTCCTGCACAAGAGGAGGCAGCCCTTGATCAGCATGTGGTTGCACAGCATCATCTGGGTGCCTCCAGAAATCGATTCTCCTGGTCCAAGATGACTGCTGGAGAGCCAGTCACCCCCGTAACTCCTTTTGGGAGGTAGGGGAGAGGGAGGAGAGAAGATAGCGTGCTGCTGGCAGAGGTTTTTTTTACCTTGGCTTATGGACCTTGCTCCCCACAAGGGGTCTGTGGATTTGACTGTTTGATTAAGGTTGATTTTCATTGCAGTGGTATTTCATTTTCTACATCCAGAGACATTCTTGAGAAGTCTGCATAGGCTTCTCCAGACTGCCAAAAGGGTCCATGGGACAAAAAAGACATTCCAGGTTTCAGTATAATTTCAGTAGAAATTGAATGAGAACTGCATTTAGGATATACATGTTTAAGAGGGCTTCTGCTCTGCAAAATACCACGTTGAGATTTCATGTGATTTCCGAAAAGCATGACCTGGCCCTTCTGTTTAGTCATATGGCTACAGCATATGGCCATTGGCACAGGGATCCAGCGGGCTTCACTCATAGTGTCATCGTGCCTGAATTGACCGTGCCAGAGTTACCACATCATACACAGAGAGGAGTGATTTTACATGTCTGTATTTATAGCTTCCTTCCCCCACAGGGCTTCCCTGGTGGCTCAGATGGTAAAGTGTCTCCTCCAGTGCGGGAGATCTGGGTTCGATCCCTGGGTCAGGAAGATCCCCTGGAGAAGGAAGTGGTAACCCACTCCAGTATTCTTGCCTGGAGAATCCCATGGGCGGAGAAGCCTAGTAGGCTACAGTCCAGTTCAGTTCAGTTGCTCAGTCGTGTCCGTGGATAATGCTACAATAGAATCCATGTCATTGGGATGGCAAAGAAGTGTTCTCTGTTTCCTAGTTTTTATCTCCACCACCATTCATCACTACTAGTAGGAAAGTAATAGGGTTCAACTTGCCAACACTTAGCAGCTATTTTGATTTATTCAAATCCCAAAGAATTTCAGATGAGGTTAATTTTATAGGCAGTGTTAAAAACAGCATCTGCAACTGAAGAGTAGGTATCAGGAAAGAATTATCCTTTAAGATTATCAGGCAAATAACTAATAAAAACAGGAAAAATAGAATGTAAAGAGAAAACAAATGTAATTAAAGCTGTAAGCTTTATGCTGTTGTTGTTGAGTCATCCAGTCGTGTCTGATGCTTTGCAGCCCCAGGACTGCAGCACGCCAGGCCTCCCTGTCCCCCACCATTGCCTGGAGCTTAGCCAAGTTCTTGTCCATTGCGTCAGTGATGCCGTACAGCCATACCTTTATTTAATTATCTTATTTTACATCAACATTTGGTTTTCCTTTATATTTTACTTTTCATTTTTCAGTTAGTTATAACCTGCTAACCCTATAACCAGCTGGTGCTGGTGGTAAAGAACCCGCCTACCAGTGCAGGAGATGTGAGAGACACGGGTTCCATCCCTGGGTCGGGAAGATCCCCTGAAGGAGGGCATGGCAACCCACGCCAGTATTCTCGCCTGGAGAATCCCATGGACAGAGGAGCCTGCTGGGCTACTGCTGTCTGTAGGATCGCACAGGGTCAGATATAACTGAAGCAACCTAGCATGCACACACGGTAACCCTAAATAAAAAAGAAGCTATATAATGGATTTCTCTAGTCTTTTTAGTTGTTTTAAATCTCGTCTATTCAGCATTCGAGTCTGTTGAATGAATGGGAGTCCCTTTGTAGGCCTGCGTGGGGCCTATAAACCCCAGACCTGAGTCTCTCAGCGGTTCCCAGCAGATGTCAGCCTGTGGGGTGGTCAGGCGCTGCTCCTTTGGTGAGCAACTGTGACCTTTATCCGGATTTCAACATCAGTTTTCCTTTCCAGCTTGTTTGGAGCTCAGATATTTCCTGGGCAAAACCCCTACACCAGTCAGTTTGGCTCAGAGAGAGGAAAAGCTATATATATAATTGGCAGATTTCCTCGCATGGAAAAGCTCTTCCCAGTTTCTGTGACTGCTGGCCTGGATCTGGGGTGGGAAGGTTGTGCTTGTGGGCCGGGGTTGTCCCATAAGTCCTGCAGAAGCCCTGCTAGACGGGAAGGCCCGTGTGGGGACAGCGACTCCTGCCGTCTGAGTGCACTGCCCTGCTCCCCGCCCGAACACAGGGCTCGGGAGACCCAGTCCTCCCGCCCTGGCTGTGTCGGCCATCAGCTGTGCCATCCCCGCTTCTCACACCTGTAGCCTCACTCTCCCGTTGGGAAAGCAGAGGCAGCTCAGTCTCACACCTCGGGGGTGGGGGGGCGGGCAGCACCTGGCAGGTAGTAGGTGCTTAGTGAATAAAGTGCTCTGATTGTTAGAGCATGCCTTGGACGGTGGAGCAGGGCTGGGAGAGCAGCTGCAGGCGGAAGCTGCTCTAGTAAAGCCCGTGCTTTATAATCCACTCTGTGTTCTCAGTTTCAAGAAGCAGGAAGAAGCGGCTTTGTGCCAAATTGGTGGCTGTGTGTTTGTTAAGTGTGGGGTTTTGCTGAAGGCAGCACCTGCTCTGTGACACCGATGGTCCAAAGAGCTGGGTACTCCATGTGAGGGCTCAGCGCTTAGTTCTTACAGTTGCTCCAAGCAGGCACCAAGAAAGAACACTGCCTTCTGGAAGCCTGGCTGGTGAGCTGTGGAACTAATTGTGGTGTCTGTCAAGTATATTTAGAATTGAGGGTGGGAGCGGACGCTGTTACTTGCCTGGGCTATGTTATTATTAAGTAGGAGTTGCATTTATGAAATTTAAGCCGTTTTCACAATACTGTTGGGGGGTGTGTGTGTGTATGTGTGGTATGTGTGTATATATGCTTGTGTATATAGGTGTGTGTTCGTTGTTAACACTTCTGATTGTCTTTATTTACAAGTGACAGACGAAACAAAGGACAGTTGAGAGACTGTAGTTTGACTCTAGGACTTTTGCAAAGGGTTCTTTGAGAAAAGAAATAGTGGAGAGGGTAACATAGATTGATTGGATTTTTCTTAGGTTGTCCAATAAATTAATACTTTTAGTCTTTCTTTACCTGATATTGTTTAGTAAATGTTCAGGTAAATGTCTTTTTGTAAATATTTGGTAAGTGTCCAAGGATATGATCAAGCTGAGTCCTGTATGTCTTTTTTTTTTTCTTGAAAGTTAGGAAAATGGTACATTCTGTAGGGTATAATTTTTTTTTTAAACTCTTCTTTTCTGTTCCAGAATAATCTGTTGTTTCAGAGCACATAGAGTAGTGGGATCTTTTTATTGTCTTCAAACAATTTTTTATCGAGTTAAGAGAATTCCCTGCTTGGTGGTGGGGAGGCGGTGCTGGTTTTTGGCTCAGTAAGCCCTCCTCTTTCACAGACGATGCACCTGGTTTGAAATGTAAACTCAAAAAGAAACACGTGATCCTGAACTGCTGTCCTAGTTCTTACAGGATGTTTAGCTAAACCTCAAGAGGCAGCCAGGGGCAGAGGGGCTTGGGCCAGGCGGGGAACCGCCTTCGCTGAACCGCTCTGGGGCGCGCGGGCTCACCTCCACCCAGGCTGCAGTTGCCTTAGAAAAGCGGCAGGTGTCTGGGCACTGTCTGCTCTGCTTCTGAATTGTCCTCCGTCTGCAGAGGCCTAATGATGGCGACTCAGAGTGCTTAGACATTTGGAAACTAGGAGTGGCGGCGGCTCCCTCCTCACCTTTGGAGGGACTGAAGGGACACTGACCCTGAGGCAGGAGCCCCGACATCTGTGCGGTCCCTGACACTGAAACAGTCAGAGGCCTAATGATGGCGACTCAGAGTGGTTAGACATTTGGAAACTAGGAGTGGCGGCGGCTCCCTCCTCACCTTTGGAGGGACTGAAGGGACACTGACCCTGAGGCAGGAGCCCCGACATCTGTGCGGTCCCTGACACTGAAACAGCCAGGACCGCTCCCTTGACTGGGAAGGAAAGGTCCGGGAGAGCTGACCCTTGAGGCTGTCGCCAGCTTGGCGCTCTGTCCTCTGAGGAGTGAGCTTTACAGGTTACTCTGTGCATGAGGTTATCTAATCACACCAAGGAGTAGATTGGGTATTTGTTGTTCCCAAAGCTGTAAGTGCTGGCTTCCTTGTCACTGCCAGTTGACACACCCGGTTGTAGATGATTTAACAGCTGTTAATTATTTTTAGCACGCACTTTAATTTGCAGAAAATTTCCTGGCTTGGATGATGAACTCTGTGGTCATCTAGTCATTCAGAGAAAGGTTCACCCTGTCAAGTGCTCCGAGATATATCAGCATTAAAACTTTTTATAGCTTAGTTGAGGCTTAATTGCTGTTCAGTGAACTGCACTGTTTAAAGGGTACAGCTTGATGAGTTTGTTACGCACATGCATGCACACACACACACACACCCCCCTCTGTTGAAAGTGGCAACACAGGATAACAAACGTTTCCATCCCCTTGAAAATTTCCTTAATTGAATTATGACATTATATATATATATATATATATTTTTTTTTTTTTCTCCCCCTTACTGTCTGGCTTCTTTGGCTTGGTTAACATAACAGTTTTGAAGTTTTCCGTGTTGGGTGTGTCATAATTTGTACCTCCCTCCCCAGTTTGTTGATCCGTTTACCTGTGGCGGCCATTCGAGCGCTTTCCAGCTTGGAGGTATTGCAGTCAAAGCTGCCGCGAGCATTAATACACAAGTCTTTGTGTGGACTTGTGTTTTCATTTTCCTTGGGTAAATGCTTAAGTATCAGAATTGCTGGGTCATATGGTAGGTGTTACGCTTAACCTTTCAAGGGACTGCTCAGATGTTTTCCTGAGTGCTTGGAATTTCACGCTCTCGCCAGCAGTGCCCGAGGGTTCCAGTTGCTCCACACCCACCAGCACTGGGTGTGCTGCGTCTTTTTGTTTTATAAGCTAATAGATATATAGTAGCATCTCACTGTGGTTTTAGTTTCTCTTCCCCTGATGACAGATGACGTTGGCATCTTTTCATGTGCTTATAGACTATTTGTATGTCTTTTTGTGAAATGTATGGTAGAATCATCTGTCCATTTTTGCATTGACTTGTCTCATTATTGAGTTGTAAGAGCTCTTTATATGTTCCGGATATTAGTTTGTGATATATGTGTTGTGAATGTTTTTCCTGGTCATATTGCCTTTTTCTTAGTAGCGTCTTTAGAAGAGTGGAGTCTTTTTGGTGAAATTGAGTTGATCAGTTTTTTTCTTTATGGTTCATTCTCGTGTCCTGTCCAAGAAACCATTTTTTACCTCGGCATTGCAAAGATTTTCTTCTGGAAGTTTTGCAGTTTTAGGTTTTACAGTTACGATTTATGGTTAAATTTTAATGTATAATGTGAGGTAAAGAGTTGGTGTTCATTTTTCGCCCATATGGATGTTCAGTTGTTCCAACTGCATTTGTTAAAGAGACTTTCCTTTCCACATTGAATTACCGTCACACCTTTGTCAAGTCAGTTGACTATATATTTGTAAATTTATCTCCAGATTTTCTATTCTGTTCCATTGATCTATGTCTGCCCCTATCCTAATTCCATAGTTTATTACTATTACTTTACTTTACAGTAAGTGTTGAAATCAGGGCAAGCCCTCTTAACTCTTTTTCTTTCTTAAAATTGCTTTGGCTATTATAAAACCTTTGCATTTTTAATGTAAGTAAAAATTAACTGGTCAGTTTCTATTTAAAAAGGGCCTGCTGGAATCTTGACTGAGATTGCATTGACTCTGTAAGTTCATTTTGGAGAGAGTTCATGTCTTAATAACATTGAGTTTACTGATGAATGTTGTATGTCTTGGTATTTATTTAGATCTTTAATTTCTCCCAGCAAAATTTTATAGTTTTCATTGTAGATACCTTTAATATCTTTTCTTAGATTAATTTCTCTATAGTCTGGGTTTTGTGCCTATTAAATGAAACAGAGATATTCTCCAGTTGTTTGCTGCAAACAGTGGGTCTCGTGATCTTGGAAAATAACTCAATAGTTCTAGTAGTTGCAAGGAGATCCACCCAGTACATCCTAAAGGAGATCGGTCCTGGGTGTTCATTGGAAGAACTGATGCTGAAGCTGAAACTCCAATACTTTGGCCACCTCATGCGAAGAGTTGACTCATTGGAAAAGACTCTGATGCTGGGAGGGATTGGGGGCAGGAGGAGAAGAGGACGACAGAGGATGAGATGGCTGGATGGCATCACCGACTCAATGGATGTGAGTTTGAGTGAACTCTGGGAGTTGGTGATGGACAGGGAGGCCTGGCGTGATGCAGTTCATGGGGTCGCAAAGAGTCGGACATGACTGAGCGACTGAAGTGAACCGAACTGAGTTGTTTTGTAGATTTCCCAGAAGTCTCTGTATAAATAGTCATGTCATCTGCAGAGTGGGACAGCTTGACTTCTTTCTGTTCCAGGTGCCTTATATTTCTTCTTCTTGTCTCATTACAGAAGTGTAGACTGCCAGTATAATGTTGAATAAAAGCAGTGAAAGTAGAAATCCTTTGCTTTCTTCCAGTATGAACAACAGCTTAGCGCTTCACTGTTGAGTATGTTAGCTGTAGACTTTTTGTAGGTAGCCTTCATCAGCGTGAGGATTTTCTTGTTTGTTGAGGATTTTTATTATGAATGGGTACTGAATTTTGTCACGTTTTTTGGTATCTGTTGAAGTGATCATATGAATTTTCTTCTTCATTTTGTTAAAAAGACAAATGAAATTGATTTTCGAATGTTAAACCAACCTTGTATTCCTGGCATAAACCCTATTTCCTCATGATATGTTATCCTTTTACTTACGATTGGATTCAGTTTGCTCTTATATTGTTAGGGACTTTTGGACCTAAGATATCCATGAGAGATCCTGATCTGTAATTTTTTTTGGGGGGTCAAGTTTTGGCACTTAGAGTAAGCTGGTTTTGTAAAACATTTTAGCTTGCATTATCAAACAGTGGGAATCATTGTTCCTCCCTCTTTTTCTGATCCAGTTTGGTGTTAATGAAGTCACTCAGTCGTGTCCCACTCTTTGCAACCCCATGGACTGTAGCCTATTAGGCTCCTCCGTGCATGAAATTTTCCAGGCAAGAGTACTGGAGTGGGTTGCCATTTCCTTCTTCAGGGGATCTTACCAACCCAGGGATCAAACCCGGGTCTGCCACATTGCAGGCAGATGCTTTACCATCTGAGCCACCAGGGAAGCCCACTTCTTTCTTAATTTTTTGCTGGGATTCACCAGTGAAACTCAGTATGGATTTTTCTATTTGTGAAGGTTTTTGATGAATAACTTTTGAATATTCTGATGATAAAGTTTTAAATGGAAACAGGCCCTTCAGACTTTTGTGTTTCTTGTCTCCATCGACAGCGTCCTCACTCCTTCCGCCCAGGGTTTTCTCTGTATTGGAGGGAGGGGTGTGAACTTCTTGAGAAAGGGGGATGTGCTGGGCTTGCTGACTCTGTCTCCATTCCAGCCCCCTGAGTCATGCTGGCACCAAGTAGGTGTTCCAGAAATATCTGTTGGGTTGATCGGTTTGTTACTGGCCCTGTCTCCATCCCTCGACATCTTTGGGAATCTCCTCTCTCCTCCATCCGCGTGGGACTGTGTCACAGCTGTGTCATGACAGAGGGAGGTGGCTCCTGAGTCAGTCCAGCTGGCTTTGGCCGACCCTCATGCCTTGCCCTCCCGCCACGGGTGTCCACTGCCCTGGTAGGCAGAACCTCTGAGTCAGGGCTTGCCGAGGGAAGAATTATCTTCAGCCTTTTTCTGTCTTTTTTCTTTTTTTTTTAGTGTTAAATCCTGTGGTTGGGATTATGTCTTTTCATTTCTTTTTTTTTTTTAAATATACTTGAAATCCCAGAGGAATACAGAAAGCTTGGTCAGAGGACAGGGGTGAACTTTTAAAGCCAGGAGGGGCGTGGTTATTGGTGAGGGCCGTTATCCCGAACGCCACTTTGCCTGTGACTTACCTGCTCGACTGGGATGGGCCCGAGATGCCCTTTCCTGGACTGCCTCCCAGCGAGAGCCCCGCACCCAGTGCAGGCCATCAGGCAGGGCACGCAAGCAGGCAGGAGATGAGCCTGGGCCTCTCTGAGGGGGCATATGTCCTCTGTTCAGGTCCCTGGCATCCGGGAGGGGGGCTGGTGCCCACTCCCTGTCTGCGCGCCCCTGCAGTGCAGCTACAGAGGTGGTGGGAGCCAGGGCTCCCCCCGAGCTGGGGCTGAGGACAGCCGCTGTGCTTCAGGGGCCTATCTCCTTCCTGGGCGCAGGCCGAACCGAAGCAGCCTCCCGTGGTGATTAGAGCGCCGGGGCCATGTGCCAGCACACAGATCCCCCAGACCCCGAGGTCGGCGGGCACTCCTTCCCTCCCTCTAGGAGGGCGCTCCACGGGCCACGATTGCCCTGGACGTGGTGTCTGGCCATCTGTCTTCTGGGTATGTCTCAACTGGCCCTGGCTCTGCCTCCTACTAGCTGTGTGGCCCCGGGGAGCCACCTGCCCCCTCTGGGCAGCCGTCCCCCACGTGAGACTTGGGGTTAGAACTGATGGCTGTCCAGTCACACGCACCCCACCTTCCGGCCGAACCCAAGCAGGACCACGTGACGACTGAGCTGCGGGCACAGCAGCTCAGATCCAGTCATCCCCATCTCGTCTCCTCCTCCAGCCTGCTTCACACCTTCAGACCTGAAACCTTCACATGGTGGTGGTCGCTTCTTTAACGCAGTGTTAGCATGTCTGAAGATGTTTTCCTTAGACTTACCACCCCTTTCGTTACCTGGGGGGGAGTGGTGAGGCCCTCTCCCCAGGGTGGGGTGGGGGGCTGTCTCTTATACACATCTGTACTGGAGTGGGTTGCCATTTCCTTCTTCAGGGGATCTTACCAACCCAGGGATCAAACCCGGGTCTGCCACATTGCAGGCAGATGCTTTACCATCTGAGCCACCAGGGAAGCCCACTTCTTTCTTAATTTTTTGCTGGGATTCACCAGTGAAACTCAGTATGGATTTTTCTATTTGTGAAGGTTTTTGATGAATAACTTTTGAATATTCTGATGATAAAGTTTTAAATGGAAACAGGCCCTTCAGACTTTTGTGTTTCTTGTCTCCATCGACAGCGTCCTCACTCCTTCCGCCCAGGGTTTTCTCTGGATTTGGAGAGTCTTCAGTTCTTAACCAAGTGAAGCAGGTTCCTTACCTGGAGCACGAAGGCGGCTCAGTCGCTATGCCTGGTTTTCTTCTCTGTGTGATGATGAGATGTGTATAAGAGACAGCCTCTGGGCAGCCGTCCCCCACGTGAGACTTGGGGTTAGAACTGATGGCTGTCCAGTCACACGCACCCCACCTTCCGGCCGAACCCAAGCAGGACCACGTGACGACTGAGCTGCGGGCACAGCAGCTCAGATCCAGTCATCCCCATCTCGTCTCCTCCTCCAGCCTGCTTCACACCTTCAGACCTGAAACCTTCACATGGTGGTGGTCGCTTCTTTAACACAGTGTTAGCATGTCTGAAGATGTTTTCCTTAGACTTACCACCCCTTTCGTTACCTGGGGGGGAGTGGTGAGGCCCTCTCCCCAGGGTGGGGTGGGGGGGTTGGGGAGGGGCTGGAAGGACCTGCTCCTGCTAGCCTAGTGCTTTGCGGGAGCAAGACCGGAGAGCACTCAGCGTGAGGTGTGGTCTTTTCCCCAGGCTCTTTAGCCCCCAGACTGAGTCTCGGTGAGGTCGGAGAGCCTGGGGGTCCTCAGGCCACAGTGGGGACTGCGTTGAGAGAGTCCATGTGGGGCGGGGGAGGATGATTGGAGGAGTCTTGTGGACGTATGTATTGTTTTTTGTTGTTTCTTCTTTAAAGATTGATTTATTTGTATCTCTCTGTTTCCGGCTGTGCTGGGTCCTTGTTGCTGCACGCGGCCTTCCCCACTTGGGGCACGCAGGGCTGCCCTGGAGTTGCGGTGTGCGGGCTTCCTCTTGCAGAGCAGCTGGACAGCCGTCTGTTCCAGCCCCTGTCACACGTGGGGGACAGCTGCCAGGGCCACACAGCCTGCAGGCGCAGAGCCGGGCTCGAGGGCTCCAGTCGGTGCGGTGTGTGGGCTCCGTAGTTGTGGCCCACTGGCTTAGTTGCTCCACAGCAGGTGGGGCTTCCCGGAGCAGGGGTCGAGCCCGTGTCCCCTGCCCCGGCAGGCGGATTCAGCGCTACCGGGGAGCCCCGCGGAAGTGTGTCGTGTTGTAGTGGTTTGCACTTTGTAAGCTTTTCACCCTAAATTGCTTGGTAAGTTTGGGCACATGCACCGTTTTCAGAGGTGGCCCTTCACGTTCAGGGCAGCCTTCCGTTCCACCATCGTCTGTCGGATGAACACTGCCTGCCAGGCTCTCTGGGACTCCTCTGGGAATAGAGCCAGGACCCTCCCTTAAGGAACCAGAGTCAGGGACAAGGCACAAATTCCATCTTTTATGCAGCAAATTGCATTTGACACCGTCACACCAAATTCTTTTTTTTTTTTTAAACCTGAAGTATAGTTGATTTATAATGTTTTGTTAGTTTCAGGTGTACAGCAACAATGATTCGTTTATGCACATATACATGTGCGTTCTTTCTCAGATCTTTTCTCTTATAGGCTGTTACAAGGTATTGAATATAGTTCCCTGAGCTGTTTAGTTTGTCCCTGTTGCTCATCTGTTTATATTTCGTGAGTTCTCTTCATATTCCTCCTAAGCTGTATGGAATGACGTATGTCTGAGGTTTGCAGCAGATTTCCCTGAAGGGCCTAGGACTTTAGGCCTTGCCGGCTGTTGGGTCTCTATGGCTGTCTGCCGCAGCCTGAGGCGTAAAGAGCAGGTGTGGCTGTGTTCTAATAAAGCTTTACTTGAAGAACTGGAGGAAGGCCGCAGTCTGCCCAGCCCCGGCTGACGTCTCCGGTTTGGTCCGTGGTGTTGTTATTTCTGCCTGACTGTCCTCTGTTAAATCAGGCCCGCTGGGTGCTGCTGCCGATTGAGTGGAGAGTCTTCAGTTCTTAACCAAGTGAAGCAGGTTCCTTACCTGGAGCACGAAGGCGGCTCAGTCGCTATGCCTGGTTTTCTTCTCTGTGTGATGATGGACATGTCATCTTAATTCAGATCAGGTTTGTGGTGTTTAACTGAAAACCCAGGTGACAAAAGTTTGTTTTTCTCTTTTTGGAAGGCACAGCCAGCAGGGTCTTGGGGCCCCTCCTGGGGGCCAGACACCTGTGCAGGGGCTGCTGCTGCGTCATCCTCAGGAGCTTTCCCGGAGGCTCCCCCAGCACGTCAGCTTGTGCGTCTGTTGTGTCCGCAGCTCGGGGGCTGGGGGGATGTGCTCTGTTAGCTCGGAGCCATCGGGAGACGCTCAGTCCATTTGTGAGGAAGAACGGAAAATGCTAGTTGTGTAGGCAGCTAGTAATTTTGTCCCAGATGTTGATTTTGTAGGAAAAAAAAGAAGCATAGATAATTTACAAAATACCCATTTACTGTAGACACTTTGGAAAATAACAGAAGGAAAAGGAAAAAAACCTGAAATGTCAACTTCTAATTTTCCGGGCTGTGTGTGTGTCCTGCCCTTTAAATATGTACTTTTTTCTTTTTTTTCTGTAACACAGAAGTACAATACAAATATGCCCTTTTATAAATTTTTGTAAACCTTGTTTTTTTCTTTGGTGTTTTGTTTGTTTTCTGGCTGCGTGGCATGCTGCCTGGTAGCTGGTCCGCAGTTTCCTTAAAGATCAGACAGCCTGAAATCAGCGCATCAGTCAAGGTCCCAAGGTCAGACCCCTGGTGACTCAGCAGATGCAGGTGGTCTGACCTCAGGCCACTTTGCTCTTGGAAGTCTGACGGCCTGACTAGTTTGACCTTCAGTGATCAGAGAAGTTCGTGGCGTGGCAGGCAGACCTTGGCCCCTAGAGGTTGCATATGAGTCCCCTCCCCTCCCCACCCCTGTCTCTTATACACATCTGTATGTGTATAAGAGACAGCTCTGTCTCCATT
>SJYT01010859.1:228695-400087 GCA_006410635.1 Cephalophus harveyi | reverse complement strand
CTTAGTGCTGATATAAACAATACATAGTATAGTTTAGCCAGGTTAAACATTCTTAATAAATGGTATCGCACTACACATCTCCTGCAGCTTGCTTTTTTCTCACTCAGCATCGTGGTTCCGAGTTTTATCCACGTGGACTCACTCACCTTTAGTTAAGGGGTTCAAGGTTTAAAACAACAGATTCCCGATCTCTAGAAATAAACCAGAAATCCCGGGGGCGAGAGTGCGCCTCAGTGAGCTGAGACTCACAGTGCTCCAGCGCTGGCTTTGCGGCTGGCGCTGGGATGCGGTGGACGGCGTGTCCCATTGCTGACTTGTTTCCCCAGATCTCAGTGCTGCAGGCAGCGCTGCCGGAGCACTCTTCTGCTCGTCTTCCTGGGCACACGGCACGCATTTCTCTAGAGTTTGCTTCTAAGGGCCGAATTGCCAGGTGTGTGTGTCTTTAGCTTGTTGAGATATTGTCAAATTGTTCTGCCAAACTTTTTTTAAGCAGCTCACCATTTTTTTTTTTAATGTAGCTGGGCTGATAGCAAGGTGACGAAGCCTCACGGTAAGATAAAATGCTGTGCATGGCCAAGATTTTGGTAGATGCCCAAACCCTAGCACGCCCAGAATCGAATCCCTGCCCTCCCCACCAGCTGCGGAGCCAGCCTGCAGCCTGGCCAGCTCCCCAGCTGCCCCAGGGCCCCTGCTAGCTCCTCTGTGCGGGCTGTCAGAGCCTCCAGGGTGGGTGAGAGTCCAGCCACCTGCACCTCCCCCTAACCTGTGATGGGATTGCCGAGCACCTTCCCTCAGGCCTCCCTGACTCCTGCCCCGCCTCCTACGCCCAGTTTTCAGTACAGCAACCAGAATGGTGCTTTTCAACCCAAGTCAGGTGTCAGCCTTCTGCTCATAAGCTTTGTGCACCCACCGTTTCACTGGGAGCAAAAGCCAGAACTCTAACAGGCGCCCACAGGGTGCTCGGGACCCCGGGGCCTCTCCCAGCTCACTGGCTCCAGCCCCCAGTCGTGCTCCTGCTTCAGGCGCTTCTCTCCCACACCTTGAGTCCTTTCCAGTGAGGCCCACCTCAGTCCCCTCCCCTGACCTTTTTCTGGTCGGCCTCCTCTTCCCGTGGATGCCCACCAGTGCTACACTCTGTGCTAGGCAATTTACTTCTTTGTCACAGTACTGGTTTCCCGTCTGCATTTGAATGTAAGCTCCAGGGAACCAGGATCTTGTCTGTTTGTTCACATGGAGGACTGCCTGAATTTATTTCTCAGAGGAAAGGAAGAATCTGGAGCCTGGAGATGAGGGTTGGTGGGAGGGGAGGGGAGGCTGTCTCTTATACACATCTCCCATTCTGCTCCCTCTATCCACACAGTTGTGGAGGCAGTTGGCGAGAGGAGGTGTCTCGGTATGTGCGTGGACCTGTTGGTGGGCACTGGCCCTGTGAGTCTGGAGCTGGGGGCAGCTTGTCTGGGTGATGTTTCTGGTTGCTCCCAGCGCACACCTGCTGCTGGAGGGGTGCTGGGGCCGGGCCCCCAGGAAGCGCAGCGCCGTTTGTGGGCAGGACCTGAGGTTTGTGGCTGACATAAGATAGGGCTTCACTGAGTTCCCAAGCCATGGTGTACAGGAGCGAGTCCTGCCATTTCCGGGGCTCTGGCCCGTGCAGGTGCGACTACCAGGCCACGTGTCACAACCGGAAAAGGGCATGCCCTTGTGACCCTCATGTCACATGGGGAGGACCCACTTTGGCATTCTCAGAGATTGTGTACCCAGGGTGTGTCCACATGTTTCCTTGGCAAGTCAGGTTGAACCTCATGAATCCCACAAATACAGGACTTCAGCGAGACAAGAGCGTCCTTTCAATCTGTGCTGAGCCCACTTATGCTGCTGCTCTTAAGAAGCAACATTGTTCCCGATGTGTGACATTTCATTTAAACATGTTAGTTACTAGAAAATGTTGATTGTGGTTACTTACTTTTAATTAAATCTTTAGAGATCTTTGCAGATTCACATGGAAGTGAAATAATGCAGAGATCCATTGTTTTATCCAGTTCCATTCATTGGTAACATCTTGCAAACCTGTAGCAAGACGTCACAGTCTCCTGGCCATGGTGGGTCAAGAGCCAGGCCTCCCTCTCCACAGGGACCCCTTGTGGTCCTCTTACAGCCACACCCACTGCCCGCCTTCACCCCTGGTGACCTCCAGGCTGTTGTTCATGTCTGTGGCTTTGTTACCTTAGGAGTGTTCTATGAATGGGATTGGGTAGCAGGTAGCCTCTCAGAGTTGGCTTTTCTCACCCAGCAGAGCTCCTTGGAGATGCCCCCAGGGGCTTGTGTGGTAGTTTCTTTTTGGACTCTCACAGTGGAGTGGTGTCCACGGAATGGGCGTACCACCGTGAGTTTAATCATTTACCACCCGAGGGCATCTAGCTTGTTTCCAGGTTGGGGTGGTTATGAACAAAGCTGCTGTAAACATTCATGGACAGGTTTTTGTGTGAACACAAGTCTTCACGTCTTTGGAAAAATGCCCAAGTGTAACCGCTGGGTTGTCTTGTAGCTTCATGTTTGGTTTTTAAAGAAACTGTCCGATTGTTTCGCGGAGTGGTTGTGTATCCCCGCCAGCAGCATGGGTCCGTTTCTCCACATCTTCTCCGGCATTTGGTGTTGTCCCTTTTTAACTTTGTCCGTTCTGGCAGGTGTATCGTCACCCTGTGGTTTTGATCAGCATCTCTGGAGTGGTGGTTGATGCTGGGGCCCTCTTCTGTGCTTATTTGCCTGCTTGGTCTTCTGTGGACAGCAGTGGCAGGTGCTGAGGCCTTAATTAGTGCTGCCTGAGGAGGTGGGCGTGGGGGCCGCAGTTGTTTCCGTTTGGCTGGAGTCCAGCGGTTATTGGCTGCTCTCCTACTGTTGATTCTGCCCGATTAGGCTCCCCTTCCCTGGAGCCATGGCTGGAGAGGGTGGCTTCTGGTGAGCTTTAGATTCTTTCTGTCCTCACCGGTATTTCTGGCTGGGCTTCCTCAGTGCCCTGTCTAGGATGTCAAGGGCAAACAGAAACCCCAGAGAACTCAGTGCCTTGTCATCCCTCAGGCCCTCTTCTCTCCACCCTTTGCAAAATTTTTTATATCCAAGTCCAGGATTTTAGCTGTACGTAGCCAGAGGAGAAGGGGGCAACAGGGTGTGAGATGGTTGGATGGTATCACCGACTCAATGGACATGAGTTGGCGCAAACTCCAAGAGATATGAAGGACAGGAAAGCCTGGCTTGCTGCAGTCCATGGGGCTGCAAAGAGTTGGCCACAACCTAGCGACTGAAGAACAGCAAGAAACCAGAGGGATAAGGAAAAGTAGGTCTCGCCATCTTCCGGAATCAGAGCTCTGCTGGTCACTGTGGTTGTTTTTGGGTCTGTGAGGTCTGACGACTCGGCCTGCGTGTCCGTCCCGGCGGCCGGCCCTGCGTGTCGTGGCCTTGGGCCCGTCCCAGGGTCAGGGCCACACGTTGCTTACTGCTGAGGGTGTTTGGTTTGGCCGTAGTTGCAGCATGACAGAGCACGCAGGTTCGCAGTCTTTTTGTCATTTGAGGTCTCACTTACATATGAGAAGCACATCCAGGCCTGTGGTTGCAAACTGCTGGACAGGCCTTTGCAGGTGAATCATCATCGTCCCCCAGATGGCATTTCTCCACCCTCTGCTTTGAACCCTTGGGAGGCCTGGTGGGAGTGGGAGGGACCGTGGCCAGGTGACTCAGGGGAACGTCCGCGTGACTCTTGGGCTGACCCCGCGGGCCGGCGTTCCTGCCAGAAAGGACGCGCGGTGCGCCAGACGCGGCCCATTCCCAGTGAGTCGAGCAGAACTTGTGGCGACTGCTAGCTCCTTCCCCACACTCAGCTCCTCCGTTCCTGGCACCGCTCGTGGGGCAGTCTTGCCTGGAATCCGAGTGCAGAGCCACTGACTGTTGGGGTTGGGAGCCGGCCTGAGCCAGCCTGCCCGGGGACCTGGGGTCCTGGCCCCCTGCCTCGTTACCTGCGGGACTTGGGGCCGGCCTCAGGTTCCCCTCCTGGTGCCTCCTGCAGCCTGTGGGGGGCACACTGGAGCAGGCAGACACCTGTCAACACCTGGCAGCTTCCCAGCACCGCCGAGGGCCTTCCCAGGGGAATTGCCACTGGCATCCTCTTGGCTGCCTCCCTGTCCTGTCAGCTCCCGTGTGTGTGGCTCAGGTGTCCACCTTCTCCACCGAGACATCCTGTCTGTGTGTTTCCAGCATGTCTCCTTTTTCTCCATGATTTCTCAGTGGTCGGTCACCCCTGGGGTTTAGGAGTCCTCGGCTAATTCTCACCAGGGCATTGGAAGATATTTGACTGGCTTGGGTGTCTTAGACTCATTTAGAGTATCTAGTATTTTCTCATATTTTCAGGAAGATCATTTGTCTGAAAAGATGGAAACAAAAATTAATAAGGGAAAACCAAAAAGCTATTTTTTTTTCTGTCTGCTGTATGGTATTGTGCTTGGTTGCTCAGTTGTGTCCGACTCTCTGCAGCCCCGTGGACTGTGGCCCCCAGGCTCCTCTGTCCTCGGGATTCTCTAGGCGGGAGTATGGGCATGGCTTACCATTTCCTTCTCCAGGGGACCTTCCCAACCCAGCGACTGAACCCATGTGTCTTACGTCTCCTTCATTGGCAGGTGGATTCTTTACCACTAGCACCACCTGGGAATCCTACCATGTATTATTAATGTAAACGTAAGGCTTTATTTTAAAAATAATTATAATTAGTACATGCACATGGTATAGAGATCAAAACGATGAAAAAGTATAAAGTGAGTTTCTCAGCCCTTCAGAGGTCCCCTCCCAGAGGTGACTAGGTTACTTTTTCCTCTACACCCATGTTATGCCTGCAACTTGCTTTGAGCACTTAACAGTGTATCTTAGAGGTTGTTGCCTGTAAGTGCGTGAGGAGTGAGTAGCGTCAGTCGGTTTGGGGTTGTGTGGTCCCCGCTGTGTGAAGGTGCCAGCTTCCTGCCGGTCATGCCTTGATCAGTGTCTGAGTTGTTTCTTCTGTCTTTGCAGTGAACTTTCGTGAATAACTTTGTATGTGTTGTGTGTCGGGCTCATGAAGACATCTCTGTAGGAGCACTTTTTCTACGACAAAGATGTGTATATGCTTCAAGGTCTGCTAGATTTCACCGTGTCCTCCACGTGTGTGCTTCTCTCTCTCTCTCTATATATATATAGCATGTATATATTCAGCCGGCATTTTGCGTGCTCGGCTGCTCAGTCGTGTCTGAGTCTCTGTGACCCCGAGGACTGCAGCCCGCCAGGCTCCTTTGTCCATGGGATTCTCCAGGCAGGAATGCTGGAGGGGGTGGCCATGCTCTCCTCCAGGGGATCTTCCCGACCCAGGGAGCGAGCCCACGTCTCTTATGTCTCCTGTGTTGGCAGAAGGGTTCTTTACCACTAGCGCCGCCTGGGGCGCCCCACAGGAGTTGTTAGTTACACTTCAGTAAATGAGACACTTTATCAACCTTGTGATCTCTGTGAATCTTGTCGGTAAAAAAGTATCTTATAATCTTAATTTGCGTTTATCTTGTGAGTGAGGCTGGCCATTTTTCCCGTGTTTAAGGTCTGTCCACTGTTTTAATAGAGTTCTGCCAGTGTCTCGTAGTTATTTGCACCTTCCATCTTCTGCCTCCCTTTTGTACATTAGTTTTCTAAGCACACTGTCCAGGGGTCTGGGTAGCCATGCCATTTTTCTTTTGATTCAGTTATGCAGTTAACGTTATTCCAGGTTTTATACTCTTTTTACCAAAGCGTAGCCTTCATATGGAAAAATGCCCCGATCACAGCATACAGCTTTATCTTCTCTTTTCGTTTTGGCCACGCCTCGCAGCATGTGGGATCTTAGTTCCCCAGCTCGGGATCAGACGTGTGTCTCTACAGTGTAAGTGCGGAGTCCTAGCCACTGGACCGCCAGGGAGTTCCCGCAGCGTAGAGCTTGTGAATGTTCCAGATCAAGGAACAGAACGTCAGCAGCCCCCAGGGGCTCTCTTCTGTGCCCTTCTCCCCAAGCAGCTAGCTTCTGACCCTACAGGTTAGTCTTACTTTGGAAGAAAAAGCGCTTTGTGTATGCATAATGAAATTATATGAATGGTCTATCTGTTTTTGCTATGTGGCCCCTTTCAGCATTGTAAAGCTGTTATTTTGTGCGGCTACAGGTGGACTGTTCTCCTTGCTCTGCAGTGTTCCATTGTACTGGTAGGCTGCGGTTTATTCATCCGCTTTACCCAGGTAGGGAGGGCGCTTGGGCTGTGTCCAGGGCAGGCCTGCTACGCAGGCAGTGGTGGCGGGCTTGCGTATGAGGCCGCCTGCCCCACACCCCACAACAGTGCTAGGGCGTGACGGCTCCTTTAATGGCCTCTATGTTCAGATGAGCATGTGGAGACCCAGGGAGGGGTGGCAGTTGCTCTAAGGCACACATCTCACAGGGCTTCAGACCAGGGCACGTCCTCAACACCACGGGTCGGGCCCCTTCTGGGTCCCGAGCACATGTAGCCCCGTTGGCTTCCCTGATAGCTCAGCTGGTGAAGACTTTGCCTACAATGCAGGAGACCCCGGTTCGATTCCTGGGTTGGGAAGATTCCCCTGGAGCAGGGATAGGCTACCCACTCCTGTATTCTTGGGCTTCCCTGGTGATGCAGATGGTAAAGAAGTCGCCTGCATTGCAGAAGACCTGGGTTTGATCTCTGGGTTGGGAAGATCCCCTGGAGGAGGGCATGGCAACCCACTCCAGTATTCTTGCCGGGAGAATCCCCATGGACAGAAGAGCCTGGCAGGCTACAGTCCATGGGGTCGCGAAGTTGGACATGACTGAGCGACTAAGCACAGTCCCTTGACAACCATGGCAGGTGGCTTCTGGCATCCCCCCTTTTCCAGAACAGAAACATTTCCCCAATAGCCGGTGGCCAGGTGGGGTTCTGTCTGAGGCATCTTCAAACATACACAGGAGTTTAAAGAAAAAAAAAAAAAGCAGGCTGAGAACTAGATACTTGGACATTGATCTGTTGGTCAAGCCCTAAAATAGAATGGGCATTAAAAAACTCATGTTCTCTTCTGAAAGTTTCATAGTAACTCCTAATATAACCCCTCAGTTATACAAAATAAAGGTATTGTCTTTTTGTAACTCTACTTATTATTCTGCTCATAAAAAATGCAAGTATGAAAGCTCACGCTGGAGTGAATAATAAGTGTTTGCTGAGGTTTCATAGGCAGATGCTCACTGGTGGAAATTCCTTATGCAGTGACCCCAGGCCATCAGCAGTCAGCAGCTGCCCTGACCTTCCCGGACACCCTGTCCAGAACACCCACCAGCCCCCTTGCACCCGACCCACTTCCTCTTTCATGGCTCTCTCAGTGTCTGACGTTGTTTTCTGGTTTGTCTGTCTCTCCTCCAGTGCAGGTTTGGGCTCGGTAGGCAGCTTGCCTGTCCTGGTCTTTGGGAGCCCCCTGTCTAGAGCAGACACTGGGCTGGCTTCTGCTGGGAGTGGGTACAGGCCACCCACTGAGCCTCCAGGAGAGAGAGAGGCTCCCACCGCCCGAGGCCAGGCGAGCCTGCTGCTCTGGGCCTCAGTGTATGTCCTTCCATCTCCCCCGCCCTCTCCCGGGCTGACTTCTTACACCCGCCTGGTCCCTCCGAGGCATCATCGTGGTTACCCTGGCCATGAAAGAATGAACAGCTCCATGCATTTGTGACCCAGTTCTAATTACATCCTGCTGTGATTAAGCTGTGTAGGTAGTTTATGGAAATCACCAAAGAGATAATCTATAAAATACTGTTTCTAAATGTTTTGAGCCAGAAACACGATCATTTAATAACTTAAGCTGGGTGTTCCTAAATTGGATCTTTCTAATATAAATTAAAGCTCTAACATGGGCAGACATCCAGAAGTTAAATAACAGATTTTATTGGTGAATCCACGAGGAAGCCAGCCATTTTCCCAGCCCTGCTGGTGGGAAGGCAAAATGGTACAACCCCCACGGAGGGAAATTTGGCAACAGCAGCAAAATTACACATGCATTTATTCTTTGTCAGGGTGGTTATACTTCTTGGAATCGATTCCAAGAATACCCCAGCAAAAATATGAAAAGATCCATGTAAAGGCTATTGGTTGTGGTGCTGATTGAAATAGCAAAGACTTGTCAGTATCAGAGACTTAAGTAGGGCTGGTTGAGCAGACTCGAGCATTTCAGTGCGGTGGAGTGCCCGCTGTGCAGCTGGGGAGACAGTCAACAGTCTGGGGCTGGCGCTGAGGAGTGCTGGCCTGGATGCCCACAGTTGACCTTTGGCAGACATTGCAAAGGTCAGGGGCACTGATGCTCCGTGCAGCTGGAAATCCACGTGTCATTTATAGTCGACCCTCCTTGACCCTGGTTCTACCCTAGCCAAGGTTCGCACCTGTGGATTCGGCCAGCCACTGCTCGTGGAGTATTTTCGATGTTGGGGAAAAAAAATCTGCCTCTGAGTGGAGATTTGCAGTTCAAACCTGTGCTGTTCGTAGGCCAATTGTGATTAAATTAAAAAGGCAGAGTGGACAAACATGTCTCTGGTATGCTACTTTTGAAAAGAAAATATTAAATATATATGAGTATTTGCAGGAAATAGGAGGATAAACCATACCTTATTTATTTTTAAGGCTGCCTTTGGGGGAGGGAGGGAAGCAGGATGCTCCTGCTGCTGCTAAGTCGCTTCAGTCGTGTCCGACTCTGTGCAACCCCATAGACGGCAGCCCACCAGGCTTCCCCATCCCTGGGATTCTCCAGGCAAGAACACTGGAGTGGGGTGCCATTTCCTTCTCCAATGCATGCAAGTGAAAAGTGAAAGTGAAGTCGCTCAGTCGTGTCTGACTCTTAGCGACCCCATGGATTGCAGCCTACTAGGCTCCTCCGTCCATGGGATTTTCTAGGCAAGAGTACTGGAGTGGGGTGCCATTGCCTTCTCTGAAGCAGGATGAGGGGACACACAAAATCTGTGCCTTATTTTGTCAACTCGACTTTGGGACCATGTAGATGTTTTATAGCAATATAAAAAAAGTTAGGTGAAAGGTTTTGCTTTTTCAAATTTTGATAGACATTGTCAACATTTTCTCTAAAAGGTGTGTACTCTGTTTGCACTCTGTCTCTCACACCTTTTCCAACAACTGAATTAGCATGTTTAACAACCATGCCAATCTGTTAGAAATAGTGTGCTCTTTTCATTTGTGCTCCCCAGTGACGAGAGTGATTAAGCATCTTTTCATCCCTTTATTAGCCATTTTGCATCTCTTCAGCGAAATGCAAGTTTATAGCTTTTTTTCTGCTTATTTATGAAGTCTCTATATGTTATAGATTTACTTTTCTTTTGTTGATAGCCTTTAGGTTCATGACCTCATTTCCCATTAAAATTAACAGGCCTGACTGTAGTAGCTGGTGATGTTGTCACATGTTAAAGGGTTTTTACAGTAACTTTATTTTTGGCTGTTCTGGGTCTTTGTGGCTACACAGGCTTTTCTCTGGTTGTGGCGAGCGGGGGCTCCTCTGAACTTCGTGTGCAGGCTGCTCTCTGCGATGGCTTCTCTCGTTGCAGAGCGGGGGCTGGAGGGTGCGTGGGCTTCAGGAGTTGTGGCTCCCAGGGTCTAGAGCACAGACTCAATAGTTGTGGCACACGGCTTAACTGGTCTGCGGCAGCTGGGGTCTTCCCAGATCAGGGATCGAACCTGAGTCTCCTGCATTGACAGTTGGATTCTTTACCATTGGGAAGTCCCAACAAGTTTTTTCAAAAAGACATTTATGTATGATATGTTTGAAATGCACAGGAACTTCCTACAGTAACTGTGGGTCAGACTTCCCTAAACTGTTCAAGTGCTGGGTGGTCAGCTTCTGAGCTCCTTGGAGCAATGGAAACTTGGTTTTCTTTTCCTTTGAAAAAAAAATTGCCTGTGGCTGGTTATCGGTCTAAGTAGTAAATAGATGGTAAATGTTCACTTATGTTGATCTTTGGTGAATATGTATCTAAATTTGACTGTCTTTCTGATTTAAGATTGTTACTGACTTTTATTGACCAAAGATAATCTTTTTATGTTGCGGTCCATTGACTACCTGAATGAAGCAGTACTTTCTCATGAAAAAAAAGAAAGGATACAGTGAAAGTTTTGAAACTTTTCAGAACGTTTTGGAAAGTTTCCACAGCTGCCAGCACCTGCTGTTGGCTTGAGGACATGTTGCATGTTTCCTGTCTGTTTCTCTAGGTCATCACTCCATGTAGGAAGCTCATCCTGTGTGCTGATAACAGGAAGGAGATGGAAGACTGGATTGCAGCCCTGAAGATGGTGCAGAGCAGGGAGCACTTTGAGGTGAGAGGAGAGCACCCCTGTCACCCCCCCGTCCCCCCCCCCCCCCCCCTCCCTCCCCCATCCCTCTCCTCCATCCCCCTCCCCCCTGAGGGCACAGTCCCGGTGTCCCCCACGCGGGCCTGCCTGGTCTGCGGCTCGCTCTCTCAGATGCTCCTTGAAGGTTAAGGCTCATGGCTCTACCTGTGGGCTGTCCAGTGGTGACCCCGTCTGATTTCTTGTTGAACCTCATCCAAGTTACCATGTTCAGGAAGGTCAGAGGGGCGCCTCACGTTCTCCATCTTTATCCCCCATTCCTGCAGCCCACCCAGTACAGCATGGACCACTTCTCAGGGACCCACAACTGGTATGCCTGCTCGCACGCAAGGCCCACCTACTGCAACGTGTGCCGCGAGGCCCTGTCTGGGGTCACGTCCCACGGGCTGTCCTGTGAAGGTACGGGCCGTGTCTTCACCGCTGGGAGGGGCACCTGGGATCTGACGTGAGACGCCTTCGGGGTCCAGGCGTAGTCACTGCAGTTGGGTAGGCGTCAAGGGGCCTGTGTGATGCCGCCCTTGTTTACTGTGCCCACACAGGAGTCTGGGTAAATGATTTTCTGTGGTGACAGAACAAGGTAAAAAGAAGGGAATTGGTAGCATTGAGACACAAAGAGGAAGCATGGAGGACGTGGAGGGAAAAGAGATTTAACCGTCGTGTAGCTGCAGCCTGCCTGGGGACATGTTTTCCAGACCAGAGGGCAGGGGCGCAGGGCTCGGGTGGGAGAGGGAGAGGAGAGCCGTGGTGCCAGGCCCAGTGCCCCCCTGCTGCCTGATCACAGATGGCTGGTGACCTTAAGAAGGGTTTTCACAACTTTTAAAGGTTGAAAAGTACCGAAAGAAGGCAGCTGTGGTGTGACACAGAAAAGTCACATGACCGTTAAGGGTCATTGTCTGTGCATGAAGTGCAACCACGCAGACCCTCGTGCTGTGGGGGCCCTGAAGCCCGAGCTGCCCACTCTCTGGCCCTGCCCAGAGAACCTGCTGACCCTGGGCAGGCTGGCCACCTGGTCTCCCCGTGAGTGCTGCACACACAGGCTGGTGGCTGCGCTTAGGCAGGAACTGAGCGTCCACGCTGCGCCCGCCTTGGTCAGGAGGGCAGGGCAGCTCACCCTGGACCGCAGCCATGGCTCCTGGACTAACATGCTCGTTCTCTCCCAGTGTGTAAGTTCAAGGCCCACAAGCGCTGTGCTGTGCGTGCGACCAGTAACTGCAAGTGGACCACGCTGGCCTCCATCGGGAAGGACATCATCGAGGATGAGGACGGGGTGCGCCCGGGGGACCCTGTGTGGCCCCTCTCATGCTGGGCTGAGAGGCCCCCGGCTCCCTCCTGGGCTCAGTTCTCTTCCTCCAGGGGAGGAGGGGCAGGGTTCCCTCTGTGTTGGTCCTCCTGGCATCTGGGCGCCCCGGGCCCTATCCAGTCCCTGGGAGTTGTGGGTGCCTGGCGGGGGGAGGGCAGAGGTGTGGGTAGCCTCTGTAGACTGCACCCCACCTCCACGTGGGGAAGAATGCTGCGGCTGAGGCCATTTCGGAGCACTGTTGCCGAGGAGGAAGTTTGACCCGCGTGGAGGTTGCGGGGCACCCTGGCGCCCGCGCGCCCCCGCCTCAGCGCGTGTCTCTGTGTGGCTCACAGATCGCCATGCCTCACCAGTGGCTGGAGGGGAACCTGCCCGTGAGCGCCAAGTGCACGGTGTGTGACAAGACGTGCGGCAGCGTGCTGCGCCTTCAGGACTGGCGCTGCCTCTGGTGCAAGGCCATGGTGAGTGCGCCTGCCGGCGGGGACGCCCGCCGCTATGGGGCCGGGCAGGGTCCTGGGGGCCGGGGGGCCGGTGCCCCCTGACGAGCAGGCGTGCGTTGCAGGTGCACACTGCATGTAAAGACTCCCTGCTGACCAAGTGTCCACTGGGCCTGTGCAAAGTGTCGGTCATCCCGCCCACCGCGCTCAACAGCATCGATTCCGATGGTGGGTACCCTGCTCTCCTGTCTCAGCCGTTTCCTTGGATTGCCTTCTCTGGGCCCTCTCCTTCCCGGCTCTGGAATTGGTTATGTTGGTGATGTTAAAATGTGGTCGGACAGAGGTCAGACCCAGCCGCTGTGGGGGGAGGTGGTGGTGAACAGGGTCCTGATGGCAGGCTGCTGGGTACCTTGGACTCACGGCCCAGATTCCTTATCCAGATATGGCAGGTCCGTTGGCTACCGAGTAGGCACCGAGTGTGAGGCCCTCCTCCGTCTTGGCGTGGGCCGCCTGTCAGCTGGTCTCCGTCTAGTAGCTGACACCAGTCCCGTGCTTTCCCACCTCCGCACCGCCTGTCCGGCTGGTCTGTGCTGGTGGGAGTGGGGCGCGTGTCTCAGGAAGTCAGCCTGCCAGGTTGAGAGCCGCATCTGGTATTTCGAGTCCTGTAGAGGTGAGGCCGGCCGCGTGGAGGCCAGCTCCCCTGTACGCAGGGGGGACGTGTGGAAACCTGTGGATTAATCTCTTGCTGGTTTCCCGGGCGTGTACGTGCAGTTCTGTGTCCCACGGGGGTGTCTGCTTGGCACGCGACTGAGCGCGCCTTGGTGTCTTCTGTGGCTCTCAGATCTGCTTCTGTCCTTTTCCCTCCGCACACCCAGGCTTCTGGAAGGCCACGTGTCCTCCGTCCTGCACGAGTCCATTGTTGGTCTTCGTCAATTCAAAGAGTGGGGACAACCAGGGGGTGAAGTTCCTGCGAAGATTCAAGCAGCTGCTGAACCCTGCCCAGGTCTTTGACCTCATGAACGGAGGACCACACCTTGGGTAGGAAGCCTGTAAAATATATCTTTATTGGAATTTAAAAACTGTGTGAAGATAATGTATGCTTATTTAAAGATTCAAAGATATAAATTTTAAATGGGAACTAAAACCTATCCATCCCAATCCCGCCAGCAGAGGTGCCCACTCTGAAGGGTTCACAGTTGCGTGTCCTTCCAGCTTTCCAGGGCGTGTGTACACCCCAGGCAGGTGTGGCCTCTGTTCCCTGCCATCGTGCAGCGTTTTGTACGGTGTCAGCCGGCAGCAGTGTGTACGTGTTCTGACGTCAGGCGTTACAGGTCGGCCTCATTCTTTTGAATGACTGCTTAGTATTGAGGGCGTCCCTGCTGGCTCAGATGGTGAAGAATCCGCCTGCAATGCAGGAGACCTGGGTTCCATCCCTGGGTCGGAAAGATCTCCTGGAGGAGGACATGGCAACCCACTCCAGTATTCTTGCCTGGGAATCCCATGGACAGGGGAGCCTGGCGGGCTACGGTCCAGGGGGTCTTGTTTTGGCAGGATAGCGCCGACAGCAGGAGCAGAGGCGTCTTGAAGGAGCTCTGAGGCTCCTGGGGCATTCCAGCGGAAGCGCCCAGGGCCTGAGCTGAGGAGGGTGGTGCGTGGCCCGGCCCTGGGCGGTGGTGGTGCTGCCTTTCTCTGAGGAAGGAGACGTGGGTTGGGAGGTGCCCATGTGATGCTCAAGTGGTAGTTCTGGTGGACAAGGGTGGTCTTTCAGGAGAGCCGAGGGGTCAGCATTAGGGCCATTTGGGGCCTTCAGCCTCTGTGTGGTCCCTGAAGCCGGAATGTGGAAAAGGCCGCCCAGCTAGAGGCTGGGGAGTGAGCACAAGGACATGGGGTCCTGGGAGGGGTGCTGCCAGCGAGGAGCAGGGGGACCCAGAGGGGCATCGGGAGAGGCGGAGCTGGAGTTTGAGGGGCGCAGGGTGGGCCGGGGACAGGTCACACACGTGTAGGCAGCATGCTGCAGCCTGGGGCTCCTGAGTGACACGGGGGTGCTGGCTGAGAGGGGCAGGGGCGCGGCAGGGAGGCCTTCGCTCTCCGTGCCTGTGGCGCCCGGCAGGTGCAGCGTGAGCGCAGTGGGGCTCTGATCCCCTGCAGGCTGTTTCAGGGTCAGCTGCGAGGAGCACAGGAGGGCGCCCGGCCCAGGACCAACTGGCTGTCGTCTGTCCCTTAGAACGAACCTCATGCCCTTGACATTCTGTTTCCTTGGCAGCTTGCGTTTGTTCCAGAAGTTTGACACGTTCCGGATTCTGGTCTGTGGTGGAGATGGCAGTGTGGGTTGGGTCCTCTCTGAAATCGACAGCCTCAACCTTCACAAACAGGTACTGGGTGTGGAGGGCCTGACCCCAGGGGAGAGCAAAGCCGTGTGACAGGCTGGGTCTCTTCGGGTGATGCTGCCCGCCCACTGGGATGGTCTTGGGCCGGGGCAGGAAAGCCTGATGGCATTGTGGGGACCCAGGGCCGGACACAAAGAACACTCCGGTGCAGGAAGGTCCCGGGGCGGGCCGATCCGGGTGTGGCTCCTCGTTGGGTAGTGATGGCATCTGCTCGACGCCTCTTGCTGGTGAGCCGGCCGGGGTCAGAAGAATACTTGGACTTCAGGTCAGAGTTAGGGCTGTGTTTTAAGTGTTGATTGATTTTCTACGCTGGCTCCCTCACCCCCTCCCCCTCCCAATAATTAACCACTGCTAGCTCAGAGGTTAAAGCGTCTGCCTCCAATGCGGGAGACCCGGGTTCGATCCCTGGGTCGGGAAGATCCCCTGGAGAAGGAAATGGCAATCCACTCCAGTATTCTTGCCTGGAGAATCCCACAGACGGAGAAGCCTAGTAGGTTACAGTCCACGGGGTCGCAAAGAGTCGGACACGACTGAGCGACTTCACTTTCAACTAGATCTGCTTCTGTCCTTTTCCCTCCGCACACCCAGGCTTCTGGAAGGCCACGTGTCCTCCGTCCTGCACGAGTCCATTGTTGGTCTTCGTCAATTCAAAGAGTGGGGACAACCAGGGGGTGAAGTTCCTGCGAAGATTCAAGCAGCTGCTGAACCCTGCCCAGGTCTTTGACCTCATGAACGGAGGACCACACCTTGGGTAGGAAGCCTGTAAAATATATCTTTATTGGAATTTAAAAACTGTGTGAAGATAATGTATGCTTATTTAAAGATTCAAAGATATAAATTTTAAATGGGAACTAAAACCTATCCATCCCAATCCCGCCAGCAGAGGTGCCCACTCTGAAGGGTTCACAGTTGCGTGTCCTTCCAGCTTTCCAGGGCGTGTGTACACCCCAGGCAGGTGTGGCCTCTGTTCCCTGCCATCGTGCAGCGTTTTGTACGGTGTCAGCCGGCAGCAGTGTGTACGTGTTCTGACGTCAGGCGTTACAGGTCGGCCTCATTCTTTTGAATGACTGCTTAGTATTGAGGGCGTCCCTGCTGGCTCAGATGGTGAAGAATCCGCCTGCAATGCAGGAGACCTGGGTTCCATCCCTGGGTCGGAAAGATCTCCTGGAGGAGGACATGGCAACCCACTCCAGTATTCTTGCCTGGGAATCCCATGGACAGGGGAGCCTGGCGGGCTACGGTCCAGGGGGTCTTGTTTTGGCAGGATAGCGCCGACAGCAGGAGCAGAGGCGTCTTGAAGGAGCTCTGAGGCTCCTGGGGCATTCCAGCGGAAGCGCCCAGGGCCTGAGCTGAGGAGGGTGGTGCGTGGCCCGGCCCTGGGCGGTGGTGGTGCTGCCTTTCTCTGAGGAAGGAGACGTGGGTTGGGAGGTGCCCATGTGATGCTCAAGTGGTAGTTCTGGTGGACAAGGGTGGTCTTTCAGGAGAGCCGAGGGGTCAGCATTAGGGCCATTTGGGGCCTTCAGCCTCTGTGTGGTCCCTGAAGCCGGAATGTGGAAAAGGCCGCCCAGCTAGAGGCTGGGGAGTGAGCACAAGGACATGGGGTCCTGGGAGGGGTGCTGCCAGCGAGGAGCAGGGGGACCCAGAGGGGCATCGGGAGGGGCGGAGCTGGAGTTTGAGGGGCGCAGGGTGGGCCGGGGACAGGTCACACACGTGTAGGCAGCATGCTGCAGCCTGGGGCTCCTGAGTGACACGGGGGTGCTGGCTGAGAGGGGCAGGGGCGCGGCAGGGAGGCCTTCGCTCTCCGTGCCTGTGGCGCCCGGCAGGTGCAGCGTGAGCGCAGTGGGGCTCTGATCCCCTGCAGGCTGTTTCAGGGTCAGCTGCGAGGAGCACAGGAGGGCGCCCGGCCCAGGACCAACTGGCTGTCGTCTGTCCCTTAGAACGAACCTCATGCCCTTGACATTCTGTTTCCTTGGCAGCTTGCGTTTGTTCCAGAAGTTTGACACGTTCCGGATTCTGGTCTGTGGTGGAGATGGCAGTGTGGGTTGGGTCCTCTCTGAAATCGACAGCCTCAACCTTCACAAACAGGTACTGGGTGTGGAGGGCCTGACCCCAGGGGAGAGCAAAGCCGTGTGACAGGCTGGGTCTCTTCGGGTGATGCTGCCCGCCCACTGGGATGGTCTTGGGCCGGGGCAGGAAAGCCTGATGGCATTGTGGGGACCCAGGGCCGGACACAAAGAACACTCCGGTGCAGGAAGGTCCCGGGGCGGGCCGATCCGGGTGTGGCTCCTCGTTGGGTAGTGATGGCATCTGCTCGACGCCTCTTGCTGGTGAGCCGGCCGGGGTCAGAAGAATACTTGGACTTCAGGTCAGAGTTAGGGCTGTGTTTTAAGTGTTGATTGATTTTCTACGCTGACTCCCTCACCCCCTCCCCCTCCCAATAATTAACCACTGCTAGCTCAGAGGTTAAAGCGTCTGCCTCCAATGCGGGAGACCCGGGTTCGATCCCTGGGTCGGGAAGATCCCCTGGAGAAGGAAATGGCAATCCACTCCAGTATTCTTGCCTGGAGAATCCCACAGACGGAGAAGCCTAGTAGGTTACAGTCCACGGGGTCGCAAAGAGTCGGACACGACTGAGCGACTTCACTTTCAACTTTCAACATTTCAGTAGAGCTTCTCAGGTGACCCAGGTGGTAAAGAACCCGCCTGCCAATGCAGGAGACACAGGTTTGTTCCCTGGGTCAGGAAGATCCCCTGGTGGGAGAAATGGCAGCCCTCCCCAGCAACCCTGCCTGAAGAATCCCATGGACAGAGGAGCCTGGCGGGCTGCAGTCCGTGGGGTCGCAGAGGTTGGACAGAGCTGAGCACACGCACACCCTCACATGGCATCTCGGTCCCTGTCCTTCAGGCCTCACTGTGAGAATGTGCGCAGCACAGCGTGTGATGGGCTCTAAATGGACTCACAGCACCCACGCGGTGTATTGTGCAGTAATGCTGTGTGTTTTAAATCACCACATTCCGAGCACCTCTGGCCCCAGTAAATGGAGGTCTGTGCTGGTTTTCTGCGGCCAACGAAGGTGGGCAGCTGCACCAGCTTGGGGCTAGTTCATCTCCCCGCACTTATGGACACTTAGGTTGCTTCTTAAAGACCGTGCTGGTAAAAACCACGTGTGCCCTTTCCCAATTATGTTCTTTTCTGAAGAGCACCCAAATTGAAATTTCGGTGATGCTGCCAGACTGTTCTGCATCACGGCTGTCCCAGTCTAGGTACCTGTCGCTCATGAAACTTCCCAGGTGCTGGCATTGTACATCTTACAGCTCTTGCCCCAACTTAGTAGACTAAAAAAATGGTATGTTTCATTTTTATTTCCTCATACTGGTGAAGTGAAACATATCCTCAATTAATTACGAATTTTGAAATGAATCACCTCATATTTTTTTAACCTACACTAGTTTTCTATTGGGGTATTTATTTGCCTTTTAAAAAATTGATTTCTGAGGATTAGTGTACTGGGGATGTGAACTCCTGGTTGGCCGCGTTTCCCTCGTTTGTCACTTGTTCTTTACTGTGTTGGCGGTCTTCGTAAGTGGGCTGGAGCTTTTGCTGCCGGGGTTCAGCTCCCGGAATGATGTTAGAGAGGGGACGGCTGGTGGCCGCGTCTGCTCAGCTCCGGGAGGCTCGCCGCTTAGGAGAGCGAGTGCTGCCCCCTGGTGGTGGCGTTCGAGCAGTACGCTTAGGTCCAATTTTAAGGTTCCTTTCCTTTCAGGATTGTAACTGAGCTTTACTATTACAAGGTAGGAAGGTAGGTTCTCACGCATTCGACTGAGTTCAGAGCGTGTTCGTCTCCTTGGGCTTCTCTGTGGCCCTTGACTGTCGGGTCACCCCCGACCCCCTCGGTGCTCCTTGCCCTCTGGCCAACCCTCCCGTCCCCCCTCTAGATACCGGGCCCCACCTCGTTCTCCACACGCTCAGCACCCGAAGAAGGCCGTGACTCTTAGCTGAGCCCCCGGGCCACGTCCCCGGCTGCCTCTGGTGCCTCAAAGCTGGCGTTCCCAGCCCTGCCTGCCCCCTTCCATCCCTTTTTTTGGAATCTGAACTCTGACTTGCCTGCCATCGGAGCTGGAGATCCAGCAGGGGTCCTGCGCCGCCTCCTGTCTGCGGTTCTCCTGTTGCCCCGGGGCGCCCAGCACCGCCGGCTGTGCTGCTGCAGCGCGTCCTGGCCCCGGCGCCATCTGCCCACGGCTTTTGGGGGCCTTCTCCCGGCAGCTCCGCTCAGGCCGTACCTGAGCCTCTCACTGCTGCCCCACTGCCCCCCCGCCCCCGCCGGCACCGAGACCCTCGCTTGGGCTGCTCTGCTCCTGGCTTCGGTTAAGGTCCAGACTCGTGTGATTCAGCAGCCCCAGCTGGGCGCCTTCTTCCTCCTCTGCGTCTCTGACTTCCTCTCTCCTTGCTGCCCGCTTTGGAGCTCTGGTTTGGCGGGGGGGGGTGGTCTCCGCTCCCAGACCCCTGGACCTGGACTCTGCGTGGCTGTCACTGTGCTGCCTGCCCTTTCCTTTGAGGCTCCCCAAGCTGGCTCCGGCCCTGTCTGCCCGGGGCTGGGCATCCTTGGCCTCCCCTGCTCTGGCCAGCGTGCTGTCCCTGGCAGGGTGCAGGGCCTCCCTCGTGGCCGGGACAGGTGACCTCAGGCCGCGTCGTGCGTAGGGAGGACCGGTGACCCTCCCCACATGCGTGTTGTGCTCGGCGGTTGAAGGCTGTCAGGCACCCCGTGTCTCAGGAGCCTCCTGAAGCCCTGAGCTGGTGAGGGGGGTTTGTGCAGGAGGCTCTGGGTGGGAATTCCAGGTGGACGGCAGGGCCTGAGCCGGGCGGGGGGGTCCCCGGGGAGTGGCAGGTGAGGGGGTGTAGGCTGAGTGGCAGTGGTGGTGGTTTGAGGGCTACAGTGGACATCCTGGCGCCTGTCTGGACGGCTTACAGCCGTGGCAGGTGCTGTCAGGGGCAAGGCGGTGAACTCGGCGCTGGGGACGTGCTGTCGTGGGTGGGGAGCAGGCGACGGGTCACAGCCTGATTCTTGGGGGCTCAGGTATCGCCACTCGGGGCAGGACCGTGGTCGTCGCCGTGAAGGTGGGAGGTGACAGAGGGCTGACGGTCAGGTGTGTTGGCAGGTGGGGGGAGGAGCTTTCCGTCGGGTTGGGGAGACCGCCTGGCTGCCACCGTCTGAGCTCAGCCCTCACACGCTCGCTGGACGGGGCCCGCTGACGCTGTGTCCCCCCACCCCGTCTCAGTGCCAGCTCGGGGTGCTGCCGCTGGGCACAGGGAACGACCTGGCTCGCGTGCTGGGCTGGGGCTCGGCCTGCGATGACGACACCCAGCTCCCGCAGATCCTGGAGAAGCTGGAGAGAGCCAGCACCAAGATGCTGGACAGGTGAGTGCGCTGCACGCGGCCCCTCGGCCCGCTGTTCTCAGCTGGGGCCCTGGGAAACCGCAGGCCTTTTGCAGTTACTTGCTTAAAAAAAAATTCCACCTCTCTGAGCAGGACTCCTTTCTTCTGATGGGCTTAATCTGGTGATCAGACTAGGGAAGCACTGATGAGCAGAAGGGGTTGGGACTGTGCCCTCAGGTGGCCAGGTCTCACCAGCCAGGCCCAGTCCTCTGGCCCTCAGAGCGGGAGGCGGCCCCGCCCCCTGCGGCCACTGCAGCCTCGCCTGTCACCCGTCCTCCTCGTCACAGAGTTGAGCAGTCCCGTGTTCCCAGAAGCATCGGAGTCTGGAGTTACTGCCCTCCACGTGTTTAGAAATGCTTGGGCGTCCTTCCCGAGCAAGCTGCTCTGAGCACCGAGCTCCCGTGTAAGCCCCCAGACCACAGCCCGTGGGACTCGCGGAGACGCCCCAGAGGGTCCCGCCCTGCTGTGAGCGGGCGTGGTCTTGAACGCGCTCGCTGCCCTGAAACACCCGGAGCGCCGAGCCAGCTGCCTGCTGAGCGGCTCAGTTGTGCAGAGGGGACTCGATACAGGCTGATAGACACAGTTAAAGTTGTCATAGGATCTTGTCCCTACTGCCGGCCGTGAGATGGGGAGATGGGGAGGCCTGGGGCCGGAGCTGACTGGCTGAGCCCCTGTGTGTGTGCAGGTGGAGCGTCATGGCCTACGAGACCAAACTGCCCCGGCCGGTCTCCTCCTCCACCGTCACTGAAGACCTGAGTGAGGGCTCCGAGGTATCGCCATGCGCCCGCCCCGGCCCCTCCCTGCTTTGCCTCCCCCGCCCCCCCGACCCCCGCCAGAAATGCCCTGCTCCAGGTTAGCCCCTTGCCAGCGCAGGGCCCCCTGAGGTGGGGCCGGGTCCCGTGGACTCTGCCCCATAGTACTCGGGGTCGTCTGGGGCTTCCGAGGTCTTCCCCAGGCTTTGGGGTCCTTCCCAGTTCGAGGCTGCGCCCTGCTGCCCACGCTCCGCCCGCCCAGGCTCCCGCTCGGGCCCCTCCTCCGCGTCCCACCCTTGCCCTTGCAGGCGGTCTGTGCTGGTTCGGTGCTGAGCTCTTCTTTCACTTTGTCGTGGGTTTCGGGAGTTAGAGGTTTCCTCAGGGCCCAGACTCTGCTGAGACTGGGCAGCTCAGGTGCACAGCTGTGCTCAGGCCTCCAAGCGAGCCCCTGGCCGAACAGGCAGAGGGGCTGTGCCAGGGGCCGTCTGCCCGCCCCGAGGGTCAGGGGAGGCCAGCTCTGGTCTCCCGGCCACACCTGCCTGGGCTGCCGGGACCTGTCCTGCGAGCAGAGAACGTTCAGTTAAGAGCAGGCGCATACGTGGGCAAACCCGAAAGGTTGACCCTCCGGCCGATAGTAAAGGGCTTGACACACGGGGAGAGCCCCCGCTTCTGCAGGCAGGGGTGGGCGGTGAGGAGGGTGATCGACATCAAGGGATGACGGGGGCCTGGGCCAGGGTCCCACCCGACAGAAACGTGGGGAGCCTCGGCCACAGGCCCACGCCGCTCGGGAGGAGCCGGGGGGCAGGAGCGCAGCCCGGAGCAGTCGGTTAGGGTCCTTGGTCCACGGTTGGACGCAGTTGTGAGATCTGTCAGCTGTGTGTGAAGGGAGGTGGGCCGGGCCGCGGGCAGGGATGGCACTCATGGCCTGAAAGTGACGGCTGCCCGCCTGCCCCCCGGGCTGACTGCAGGTGCAGCAGATCCTCTTCTATGAAGACTCGGTCGCGGCCCACCTCTCCAAGATCCTGACCTCTGACCAGCACTCCGTGGTGATCTCATCGGCCAAGTGAGTGCCTGGCAGCCTGGGGTGCCGGGGGTCCCAGTGGGACGGCCCCTCTGAAGCCTCCATCTCCTCCCGCAGAGTGCTCTGCGAGACTGTGAAGGACTTCGTGGCCCGGGTCGGGAAGGCCTACGAGAAGGCCACCGAGAGCTCGGAGGAGTCAGAGGTCATGGCCAAGAAGGTGGGTCCCAGGCCCCCGGGGGCGGGGGGCGTCGGGGCGGGGCGGCACGCCTCCACTCCTGCCTCCGTTCCCTGCCCAGTGCTCCGTCCTCAAGGAGAAGCTGGACTCCCTGCTCAAGACCCTGGACGACGAGTCGCAGGCCTCGTCCTCCCTGCCTACGCCGCCCCCCACCATCGCCGAGGAGGCAGAGGATGGGGATGGGACGGGCGGCAGCTGCGGCTCCGGCTCCACGGGGGCCCGCGCCGTGGGCTCGGCCTGCCCCGCCCGGCCCCAGATATTCCGGCCTCGCGAGCAGCTCATGCTGAGGGCCAACAGCCTGAAGAAGGCCATCCGCCAGATCATAGAGCACACAGAGAAAGGTAGCCGGGCCCGGGCCCTGGCCTGGGGCGCGGGGGCGGGCACTCCTGGTGAGAGACAGGGGGCCCGCCATGCAGGCCAGAGCCACTCCCGACCGCCTGACGCGGGTCAGCACCCCTTCCTCGGGGCCTGTGCCCAATAGAGAGGCCCTGAGTGGACGCTGGCGCCTTGGGGGCACTCCCGGCTGGTGGAAGGCCTTCCACAGTGCCTGGTGTCAGGGGCTCCACTCCCTGTGAGGGCCTCGTCTGTGGTCACTCTCCAGACCTTGGCCTTGTCCAGTGAGAGGGGGGCTGCCCCTGGGGCTGGGGGTCTGTGTCCAGGAGGGAAGGGGCCCAGGCCAGAGGTGGTGGATGAGGCCGTAGGATGGAAGGAGAGGCTGGGACGGGGTTGGAGGATGGGTGAGCCGGGGCGGTGGTCAGAAAGGCAGGGCGCATGTGTGTCATGGTGTCCGAGGCAGGCATGGGCCTCAGCAGTGAGGGACCCGGGGTCTGGACAGGCAGTAGGCCCTGGTGTCCAGGCAGTGCTGCTGACTCCCCGCGACCGGCTGGTGCGGGGAGAGACACACCTGCCCAGGATTACAGGCTCACATCATGCCTCGCTCCTTTGACTGTGTCTGCTAAGCTTCAAAGAGAAGGCTGTAAAAAGCCACCTTGACCTGTAAACCTCACCCTGACCCTGAGGTCCCTCCCAGCGAGTTTTTCCCTGTCCTCTGTCTGTCTCTCCTCTCATCACCCTTGGAAGCTATCTCGCACTGTTTCCGCTCTTGTTAGACCCATCTCACTGAGCAGGTCACCCTGCTCCTTGCGGTGAGACTGGTGAGGTCATGAGCTCGCTCCCTGCTCCGGCATGGGCACAGCTCCCTCCTCTCAGCCCCTCCAGGCTGCACAGACCTTCACTTGTCACTCTCTCCCCGCCCCCATCTCTTGCAGCCTTGACCCGCCTCCCCAGCCTGTTGGCACGAGTGCCGGGTGCCCCTTTATGCCAGGGCCGGGGAGACAGAGGGTCAGGTCGGAGCTTCGGGCCTGAGCCTTCGGCCGAGACGAGGGTGAGGGTGGTGAGGCCGGTCCGTGTGCTGCCTGGCGGCAGCTGTGGGTCAACCTCCACATGCTCAGCCCCACCTTGCCTTGTGCAGCTGTGGACGAGCAGAACGCCCAAACCCAGGAGCAGGAGGGTTTCATCCTTGGCCTCTCCGAGTCGGAGAAGAAGGACCTGAAGTCGGACGACAGAGCAGGCCATGGCGAGGGCCACAGCGCCTCCAAGGGCCGGATCCTCCGCCGAGGTACAGGGCCCTCTCGTTTCGGGATGCTCGGAAGCGTGAGGGGCTTTCTCTTGGTTGCTATGGCCGTGTGGAGGTGTGAAGAGTCTCGAACTGGCCACCTGTTTGGTGAACCACCTGATGTGTGCGGCTTACCTGCTGCAGGCCCGGCAGGACCCTGAGCCGGGAGGGGCCTTGCTGCTGGGGCCCATGCTTCCCTCCGAACCTCCCTGCACCCCTGGCCCAGCGGGTCCTAACTGAGGGCTTGGGGCCTCCATGGCAGCTGGCCACACAGACTGCCCTCTGGGGACCCTTAGCCACCTGGAACAGCCCCGCCTCTGTGGCCCCCCAGTACACAGCCTTATGAGCTGCCGGGAGAGCTTGCCCTCGAGTTTCCTCACTCCCATTCCCGTGCGGAACTGCCCTCTGCCCGGGCCCAGACCCCGGCCTGACCATGGCTGGGGCCAGCCCCTCTGCCCTCACTGGGGCCCGTGTCTGGGGGCGTCTGAGCCCCGCGGCCTGCCTCCTCGGCTGACCGCTGCGTGTGGCCGCTGCTCGCCTGCCTTGGCCCGTCTGCGGGCCCTCTCCCTGACAAAGCCTGCTGGAAGCTCAGCGGCCTGTCTTCTGTACTATCCTGACAGTGTCCAAGTCACCCTGCGAGAAGCTGATAAGCAAAGGGAGCTTGTCGCCAGGCGGTTCTGCATCTCTGCCTCTGCAGTCGGGAAGCCGGGATGGCCTGCCAGCGCTGAACACGAAGATCTTGTTCCCGAGTGAGTGTCCCCCCGGGTGGGCCAGGCTCCCCAGCCCCTCACAGTGGCCCACGTGTCTGGGGGGTGGGGGGGCCGCAGGCTGGGTGCTAGCCTGCCAGCAGCTGTTGCTCTGCCTGGCGTGGGTCTGCGGGCTCAGCGAGACCAGGTCCCTGCACTCCAGGAGTTCACAAGACTGTGGGCAGGACAGGTAGAGTTCAGGGTTCTGTCGTGGCTCTGTGAAAAGTGCCCTGGTGTATTACATAGGGCAGACAGCTCCCAGGTCATTGCCTGGAGTCCCAGGCAGAGGTCATTGAGGAGGTGATGCCCGAGCTGGGTGCTGAGGGATAAACAGGAGCTGGGCTGAGCGAGAAGGGAGGGCCAGCAGGGGGTGGTGGAGAGCCAGCGGTCGCCCCGTTGTTCCCAGCTTGACCCACAGCTGGCCGCCAGGAGGGTCAGGCCGCGCCTGCCTGCACTGAGCCCACAGTTGCGTTGTCACGTCGGGGCCGCCCCTGTTGCTGCTTCTCAGTGCGGGGGAGCACTGTGTGTTCTCAGTATGGAGGAGTGATCGGAGGGGTTGAAAGCGTTGAGAGGACTCCCATAACTCGCTTCCGGTGGCTTTCTGGGCCTCCTGGGCCAGTCTGAGCACATGCTGCTCATATAGGTGGTTTGGCAGTTTTTAGGGGAGTCAGCTGCATAGGAAGAAAATTCTAGAAGTTCTGGGGACAAGAGGATGAGACAGATTTGGCTGATAAGCAGCAAAGATGTTCCTGGACGGCATGGTCCGGCAGAATGTCCAAAAGCAGGGCTCGGTCTGAGCTTTGCTGCTCGTGACGTAAGCTCGGGAAGATCGGAGCAGGCATCCGGGGGCTCCGGTCACCCAGGGGATTCTCTGACGTGCAGCTTTTCCTCCTGGATTTAGCCGTAAAAGTTGGGTGGCTGGCCCGACCCTAAGGCTAGTTGCAGCGGAGATCACTTCGGTGGAGTTTCTTGGCTTTAGCAACAGCTGTCTTTATAAACTCTTTTCTAACGGGTCGCAGGTTACCTCCCAGTATTTATTTTTGTTCTGCCAGTGTGGGTTTATGAGAGTGGCTTTTGACCTGAGACTATTGATTGTCAGAGTTTGGACATCTTTCCGTGGTGTTTTAGAAGCGTCTTATGATGGTGATGCTCTCTGAAGAACACGTGATCATTACCCTCTTGAATCAAAGGCCCCCAGCCACTGCGGTCTTCTCCCGTTCTCTCCCCAGCAGATGTTCGCACCGGGATGTCTGGTACGCTGCCTGGAGGCTCAGTCATCAGCCGATTACTAATTAACGCCGATCCCTTTAACTCTGAACCAGAAAACCTGTGAGTATGGGGTAAACCAAGCGGGCATTTTGTTAGCTGAATGCTATGTGTAGAAGTCTGACTCGGAAATAACTTGAGAAATTTGTGAGCAGTTGACCAGTTGATTCTCTTCCAGCTACTGTCAGCCAGTAAGGAAAATCCAGAAAGGGTGAGGCTGCAGGGGCAGAGGGTGGCTGGAACTTCTGGGAAGGGAGGTGGCCGTGCTCATGCGTCTCTGGCTTCCGAACGTGCTGGCGTGTTGAGGCTTCGGCAGGTTCAGAGACCAAGACGGGCCGTGCCGTGTTCTTGGTCGTCCTCTCTGGGGTCCTGGCCAGCCCTGCGTGGCACCACCTCCTGACGCCATCCGTTGCCTTCCTTGTGGGTCTGCTGCTCCCCGGTCGATGCGGGTCCCAGGCTGGACGCCCCTCCTCGCTCTCCCCGAGAGATGCTGTCCTGGGTTTGGACTCTGCCCGCCGCGGGCCCTGTCCTCTGCCCAGCGTCTAAAGGCAGCACGGGCTTTCGTGCAGCTTGTCCTTGTGTGTATAGAGGCCACTGCGGGACACGTGGCCTTTTGAAGGCCCTAGGTTTCCCTTTCAGCCAGCTGATAGCAGGTTCTGGGCAGTCAGGGCTGGTGGCAGGGGATGGAAGGGTGCCCACACGTGTGTCTGGTGTGGTGAGTAGAGTTAGTGCGGCCGCTGTCAGGAGGGTCAGGCGTGGCCTCCAAACCCAGAGTTTCCACGTGGCCTGGCAGGTCCCTTCCTGGGGTGACTCCCAGGAAAAACAAAACAGAAACACGGCCACACCGAGCCGTGGGTGCGCATGTCCACAAGTCAGGGCTCAAAAGAGAAACAGCCCAGGTGGGCCGTTGCCGACTGAGGTGCCGCGCGGGACGAGCCCAGTGCCCATGGCGTGCAGGCGCGCTCGGTGACAGGGACAGACGCAAAGGGCTGCGCGCCTGTCAGTCCGTTCCTGGGAGCCGTCCAGACCTGCAGCACCACAGGGCAGAAAGCCGGCAGTGCTTCCGGGGCCCATGGCTCACGGGTGCGGGCTTCGTTTTGGGGATGAGCTGCTCTGACGTTGGCTGTAGTGACTGTGAATCCATGCAAGGCATTATTGGGTTGGACCTTTTAAATGGGTAGATTTTACGGTGTGTGAATTGCCTCTTGGTCACACTGTCCCCTACCTTCCAAAAGCTAAGTTTTGTCCTCAGGAGGAAACATTCAGAGGCCGGTCCGCAGGGCTGTTCTAATCAGCCTGAACCCCCCTTTGCAGAGAGTATTACACGGAGAAGTGTGTCATGAACAATTACTTCGGCATCGGCCTGGACGCGAAGATCTCCCTGGACTTCAACAACAAGCGTGATGAGCACCCGGAGAAGTGCAGGTGGGTGCGGCCCCCGCGCATCCCTGTCCTGACGTGGGCTCAGTTTTCCCCCTCTGGCCATGGGGTTATTTCTGGAGTGCGGAGCACTTAGGCAGAGCCCAGACCCAGAGCCTGAGCGCCTTGCTGGAAGGCAGGCGCGCCCATGTATTGTGCCCACAGCAGCGGGCAGCCGCGGTCGCCTGCAGGAGGGGTCAGGACTCGCCCATCTCTCGGGCTCTCCAGCAGGGACAGCCCTGAGGGGTGCTCAGGCCCTCCGCCTAAATCACTATGTGCTTGCTCCCCCCAGCCGAGGGAGGAGGCCAAGTGGTGTCTCCCTCCCCACGGTGGCCATCAGCTGGCGGGGGACCATTAGAGGAGCTGGGGTGGAGTTTGGGGGAGGACAGCCATCGATGCTGAGGAGAGACAGAACCAGTCGTGAGAACTCAAAACCCTGGGAGCCCTGGGGCTCGAGTCGGAAAAAGGCTCAGACGTCCCCAGGAGCTCCCCGACCACCCAGTGCGTAATGGAGCCCCCATCACGTGAACAGGCCCTCGCCAGTGCAGACGACTGGAGAGGCATTATTGGAATGCGTGTCGTTTAGCAGAACAAAGCAGGTGCCGGAGCAAGGCCTCGTGGAGCATGGTTTTTAGAAATTTGGAATCTTGACATAAGCTTGCCTGAGTTTGCATCTTTGAGAAGACCTGAGAAGATGCCATTTCTACAAATCTAGTTTGAAGAAGTAGGGGAAGGTTGGCAAAGGGACGTTTTACCAAGGGCCACAGCGGGGCGCGTTATAGAGCCCGGGAGTGTGGGCAGGAGGTGACCCATCAGAAGTTCCCTCACAGTGGCCCACGTGTCTGGGGGGTGGGGGGGCCGCAGGCTGGGTGCTAGCCTGCCAGCAGCTGTTGCTCTGCCTGGCGTGGGTCTGCGGGCTCAGCGAGACCAGGTCCCTGCACTCCAGGAGTTCACAAGACTGTGGGCAGGACAGGTAGAGTTCAGGGTTCTGTCGTGGCTCTGTGAAAAGTGCCCTGGTGTATTACATAGGGCAGACAGCTCCCAGGTCATTGCCTGGAGTCCCAGGCAGAGGTCATTGAGGAGGTGATGCCCGAGCTGGGTGCTGAGGGATAAACAGGAGCTGGGCTGAGCGAGAAGGGAGGGCCAGCAGGGGGTGGTGGAGAGCCAGCGGTCGCCCCGTTGTTCCCAGCTTGACCCACAGCTGGCCGCCAGGAGGGTCAGGCCGCGCCTGCCTGCACTGAGCCCACAGTTGCGTTGTCACGTCGGGGCCGCCCCTGTTGCTGCTTCTCAGTGCGGGGGAGCACTGTGTGTTCTCAGTATGGAGGAGTGATCGGAGGGGTTGAAAGCGTTGAGAGGACTCCCATAACTCGCTTCCGGTGGCTTTCTGGGCCTCCTGGGCCAGTCTGAGCACATGCTGCTCATATAGGTGGTTTGGCAGTTTTTAGGGGAGTCAGCTGCATAGGAAGAAAATTCTAGAAGTTCTGGGGACAAGAGGATGAGACAGATTTGGCTGATAAGCAGCAAAGATGTTCCTGGACGGCATGGTCCGGCAGAATGTCCAAAAGCAGGGCTCGGTCTGAGCTTTGCTGCTCGTGACGTAAGCTCGGGAAGATCGGAGCAGGCATCCGGGGGCTCCGGTCACCCAGGGGATTCTCTGACGTGCAGCTTTTCCTCCTGGATTTAGCCGTAAAAGTTGGGTGGCTGGCCCGACCCTAAGGCTAGTTGCAGCGGAGATCACTTCGGTGGAGTTTCTTGGCTTTAGCAACAGCTGTCTTTATAAACTCTTTTCTAACGGGTCGCAGGTTACCTCCCAGTATTTATTTTTGTTCTGCCAGTGTGGGTTTATGAGAGTGGCTTTTGACCTGAGACTATTGATTGTCAGAGTTTGGACATCTTTCCGTGGTGTTTTAGAAGCGTCTTATGATGGTGATGCTCTCTGAAGAACACGTGATCATTACCCTCTTGAATCAAAGGCCCCCAGCCACTGCGGTCTTCTCCCGTTCTCTCCCCAGCAGATGTTCGCACCGGGATGTCTGGTACGCTGCCTGGAGGCTCAGTCATCAGCCGATTACTAATTAACGCCGATCCCTTTAACTCTGAACCAGAAAACCTGTGAGTATGGGGTAAACCAAGCGGGCATTTTGTTAGCTGAATGCTATGTGTAGAAGTCTGACTCGGAAATAACTTGAGAAATTTGTGAGCAGTTGACCAGTTGATTCTCTTCCAGCTACTGTCAGCCAGTAAGGAAAATCCAGAAAGGGTGAGGCTGCAGGGGCAGAGGGTGGCTGGAACTTCTGGGAAGGGAGGTGGCCGTGCTCATGCGTCTCTGGCTTCCGAACGTGCTGGCGTGTTGAGGCTTCGGCAGGTTCAGAGACCAAGACGGGCCGTGCCGTGTTCTTGGTCGTCCTCTCTGGGGTCCTGGCCAGCCCTGCGTGGCACCACCTCCTGACGCCATCCGTTGCCTTCCTTGTGGGTCTGCTGCTCCCCGGTCGATGCGGGTCCCAGGCTGGACGCCCCTCCTCGCTCTCCCCGAGAGATGCTGTCCTGGGTTTGGACTCTGCCCGCCGCGGGCCCTGTCCTCTGCCCAGCGTCTAAAGGCAGCACGGGCTTTCGTGCAGCTTGTCCTTGTGTGTATAGAGGCCACTGCGGGACACGTGGCCTTTTGAAGGCCCTAGGTTTCCCTTTCAGCCAGCTGATAGCAGGTTCTGGGCAGTCAGGGCTGGTGGCAGGGGATGGAAGGGTGCCCACACGTGTGTCTGGTGTGGTGAGTAGAGTTAGTGCGGCCGCTGTCAGGAGGGTCAGGCGTGGCCTCCAAACCCAGAGTTTCCACGTGGCCTGGCAGGTCCCTTCCTGGGGTGACTCCCAGGAAAAACAAAACAGAAACACGGCCACACCGAGCCGTGGGTGCGCATGTCCACAAGTCAGGGCTCAAAAGAGAAACAGCCCAGGTGGGCCGTTGCCGACTGAGGTGCCGCGCGGGACGAGCCCAGTGCCCATGGCGTGCAGGCGCGCTCGGTGACAGGGACAGACGCAAAGGGCTGCGCGCCTGTCAGTCCGTTCCTGGGAGCCGTCCAGACCTGCAGCACCACAGGGCAGAAAGCCGGCAGTGCTTCCGGGGCCCATGGCTCACGGGTGCGGGCTTCGTTTTGGGGATGAGCTGCTCTGACGTTGGCTGTAGTGACTGTGAATCCATGCAAGGCATTATTGGGTTGGACCTTTTAAATGGGTAGATTTTACGGTGTGTGAATTGCCTCTTGGTCACACTGTCCCCTACCTTCCAAAAGCTAAGTTTTGTCCTCAGGAGGAAACACTCAGAGGCCGGTCCGCAGGGCTGTTCTAATCAGCCTGAACCCCCCTTTGCAGAGAGTATTACACGGAGAAGTGTGTCATGAACAATTACTTCGGCATCGGCCTGGACGCGAAGATCTCCCTGGACTTCAACAACAAGCGTGATGAGCACCCGGAGAAGTGCAGGTGGGTGCGGCCCCCGCGCATCCCTGTCCTGACGTGGGCTCAGTTTTCCCCCTCTGGCCATGGGGTTATTTCTGGAGTGCGGAGCACTTAGGCAGAGCCCAGACCCAGAGCCTGAGCGCCTTGCTGGAAGGCAGGCGCGCCCATGTATTGTGCCCACAGCAGCGGGCAGCCGCGGTCGCCTGCAGGAGGGGTCAGGACTCGCCCATCTCTCGGGCTCTCCAGCAGGGACAGCCCTGAGGGGTGCTCAGGCCCTCCGCCTAAATCACTATGTGCTTGCTCCCCCCAGCCGAGGGAGGAGGCCAAGTGGTGTCTCCCTCCCCACGGTGGCCATCAGCTGGCGGGGGACCATTAGAGGAGCTGGGGTGGAGTTTGGGGGAGGACAGCCATCGATGCTGAGGAGAGACAGAACCAGTCGTGAGAACTCAAAACCCTGGGAGCCCTGGGGCTCGAGTCGGAAAAAGGCTCAGACGTCCCCAGGAGCTCCCCGACCACCCAGTGCGTAATGGAGCCCCCATCACGTGAACAGGCCCTCGCCAGTGCAGACGACTGGAGAGGCATTATTGGAATGCGTGTCGTTTAGCAGAACAAAGCAGGTGCCGGAGCAAGGCCTCGTGGAGCATGGTTTTTAGAAATTTGGAATCTTGACATAAGCTTGCCTGAGTTTGCATCTTTGAGAAGACCTGAGAAGATGCCATTTCTACAAATCTAGTTTGAAGAAGTAGGGGAAGGTTGGCAAAGGGACGTTTTACCAAGGGCCACAGCGGGGCGCGTTATAGAGCCCGGGAGTGTGGGCAGGAGGTGACCCATCAGAAGTATTGATTCAGCAACCGCTGTGGGAGGTGCCCCGATGTGGTCATTCATGCTCAGGACCTGGGGCGGCACCCTCCATGGGGGCTAAGCGCAGGTTTCCGCTGTCTCAGCTGTAAGCCAGGTTCCGGGGAAGGACTGGGAACACGCGCCGGAGCGTTCCCATCAGCGCCGACACGCGGGGATTACGAGGGCACCTCTGTGCTTTCCTGCACTTCCCAAGTTTGACTCATTGGGAAAGACCCTGCTGCTGGGAAAGACTGAAGGCAGGGGGAGAAGGGGACGTCAGAGGATGAGATGGTCTGATGGCATCACTGACTCAATGGACATGAGTTTGTGCAAACTCCAGGAGATGGTGAAGGACAGGGAAGCCTGGCGTGCTGCAGTCTGTGGGGTCACAGAGTCAGACGTGACTGAGTGATTGAACAATAAGCATAATTTTATAGCTGGAAAAAGTTGTAATTTGCACATTTTTTGTGAGGCTCTGTGATGTCTTACCTTTCAGGTTAGGCTTACTTCTTGGGAGCATTAGTTTTGAAAAGTAGAATTTTACGTCAGTGAACGTCTCTCTTGTCTCACACGGATGTGTCACAGGCACGTCCCTCCTTGTCTCACATGGTCGCTGCTGGGCATGCGTGCTTGGTGTGACCGGCTGTGAGGAGGTGACTGCCAGCCGGCCACGTGTTCTCCTCCCCAGGAGTCGAACCAAGAACATGATGTGGTACGGAGTCCTGGGCACCAGAGAGCTGCTGCATAGAACCTACAAGAACCTCGAGCAGAAGGTCCTACTGGAGGTGAGTGGGCAACACCCCCAGCCCTGCTCCTGAGCAGCGGGCCCCCGGGAGGACGCCCCGCCTGATACCGGCTCGCTCTCCTCTCCTCTCCTGCGTCCCACCGCGCAGTGCGACGGGCGCCCCATCCCCCTCCCCAGTCTGCAGGGAATCGCAGTCCTCAACATCCCCAGCTACGCCGGAGGGACCAACTTCTGGGGGGGCACCAAGGAGGATGATGTACGTACGGGGTTGCTGGGGGGCACAGGGCTGGGCGGGCGAGGATAGAGTGGCCAGAGAGGTGGCCCCTCCGGGAGCTGAGGCGGAGCCTCCCGCACTGGGGGTGGTCTGTGGACGGGCCAGGGGCTGGACGGGGCAGCGCCCTTGTGCTGGCCATCCGAGGGTGCAGTGGAGAGTGGGACAGCCTTCCAGCCCCCAGTAGGGCACGTGTGGTCACAGGTGTGGCCTGGAGTCTGGGTCAGACCTGCCCAGGAGGTCATCTGGGAAGGTGTCAGGGGGAGGGGACATCTGCACGGAGGCCTGAGGCTGTCTTGGGGTTGGACAGGTTGGTGTTGGGGAGGGGGCATGTTCTCCGATGGCGTGCAGCCTGGGCGGAGCACAGAGAGGTCTGAGGAGCCAGGGAGGAGTTTGGGATTTATGCTGCTGGGGCACGGATGGGTGTTAACTGGGGCCCTCCCTTAGTGCGCGGCAGCTGATGGGACAGCTAATGGAGACTGCCCTCGTGGCCCGTGCTTGTCCTGCTTGTCAGCACGGTGCCCAAGGTCACAGCCCTCACGAGACCCTGGAGGAACGTACCGGTGTCAGCCCCGTTTTGCAGAAGCGGGAACCCAGGAAGAGAGGCAGTCACATGCCCTAGGCCCCGCGTGTATGAGGGGCAGGCAGGCCTGCCACGCAATCCAGGCTGCTGCCTTCTGGGTCTGGAGTGGAGGCCCCTCCACAGCATCCCCCCAGCGGCTCCCTGTTGTGAGCCCGTCTGGCTTTTAGCACTCGATCCAGGCTGCTGCCTTTCCAGGTCTGGAGTGGAGACCCTTCCTCAGTGTCCCCCCAGCAGCTCCCTGTCATCGGCCCGTCTGGCTTTCAGCGCAGCAGTCCCCAGAGAGAGGCAGCTGTGTGTGTGTGTGTGTGTGTGGGGGGTCTTCAGGCCAGGAACAGAGGTCAGCTCTGACACCAGCCCTTGCAGACCTTCGCAGCCCCATCATTTGATGACAAGATCTTGGAGGTGGTCGCGGTGTTCGGCAGCATGCAGATGGCCGTCTCCCGGGTCATAAAGCTGCAGCATCACCGGATCGCCCAGGTACTGGCCGCGGTCCTGGAGGCAGGAGGGGCCTGGCTGCTGGGGGGGGTGAGGCAGGCCTGGCCCAGATCCATGCTCCCGAGACAGGTGGGCATCTGGGTGCAGAGCCCTGGACAGCAGGGCCCCCGGACAGCAGGGCCCCCGGCCGCCTCCCGGTCCAGAGCCCATTCTCGTCTGCCGTGTTTGACCTCTGAAAAATGCTTTCCAAACCGGGGCTGGCTTGCTTCCCGGAATCCCCCTGGCCCTCTGTGGGGGCTCCTTCTGCTGTGGTGGGGTGAGCCGAGGTGGGCCTGGCTGCCCGCGGCCTGGCCCTGGTCCTCTCAGGAGCCTCAGCCCGAGTCCAGGAGCGAGGCTGAGCGTGTGTCCTCACTGGCCGCTCAGAGGCCCGGCTCGGGGGAGACGGGGCAGGTCCCCCTTGGGAGGTTCTGGTGACGGGCTGGGAAGGGTGTCTGGGCAGTGGGGAGGGCCGTGCTTTTTGCACAGAGACGGGTGCTCATCTTGAGTCCCAGTCCCTTCTGTCCCACCATGGGCTGCATGGATGTCACAGTTTTAATCGTTCAGCAACATTTTCTGTTGAAAAGAGGAGCCCTTGGTGGGAGTTGGCCCCTTCCCGGGCTTGTCCCTGTGTGCCCAGGGACCTAGCAGCTCTGGGTGGTCGCGTGACCCCGCCCAAGGCCCGGTGCTGGTGTCTGAGCACCGAGTTCCCCACAGGGTGGCGGTCAGGGATGCGGGGTGCCCTGGGTGTGGGGCGGGGCTCCGGGAGCTGTGCCCCAGGCGGGGGTGCCCTGAGCCCAGAAGCCCCGGAGGTCAGCGAGGCGCTCCAGCGGGCGGTGTGTTTGCAGTGTCGCACGGTGAAGATCTCCATCCTGGGCGACGAGGGCGTGCCCGTGCAGGTGGACGGCGAGGCCTGGGTCCAGCCCCCGGGGTACATCCGCATTGTCCACAAGAACCGTGCGCAGACCCTCACCAGGGACCGGGTAAGATGGCCCCTGCCCCGGGGGACCTGGCGCCTAAGCGCTCGGTTCCAGGAATTGACGCAGTTCTCCCTCAGATTAAGTGAGCGGGGCCTGGGGTTCCTAGGGCCGTGCCCTCTCCCCCAGAGTAAACAGGTGTCTGCGTCCCCGTCCGGGATCGTTCACGAGTGTCCAGCAGCGTTGGCTGTTGGACGTGCGCTCGCGGCAGCGTGTGTAACCCTGGTTCTGTGTCCTAGGCCTTCGAGAACACCCTCAAGTCCTGGGAGGACAAGCAGAAGTGCGAGCTGCCCCGGGCCCCATCTTTCTCCCTGCACCCGGGGATCCTGTCCGAGGAGGAGGCCACCCAGATGGACCAGTTTGGGCAGGCGGCGGGCGCCCTCATCCACAGGTGGGCGCCCCCTCCTTCCGCGGTCAGCTCCCCCAGCGAGGCCCCAGGTCCACGCGGGGCCGTGGGCATCGAGACACTCCTCCCGCATGTTCCGTGCCGCCTCCTCCGTCACGGGGCCTGGCCAGCCAGGCTCTGCTCACCCTGTACTTTGCGGTTGTCACTGATGGTCTTGTAGATGTTACTTGGGGCTTAAGGACATGGAAGCCTCAAACCCACAGGCGTTTCCAGGGCCAGCTACCTGGACTGTAAAGCCGTCCTGGATTCCTAAGAACAGTCCACTTGCTGCCTCCTTCACTTCACGCTGAAGAGCAGGCTTGCAGTTAGGAAGCAAACCTTGTAAATTATTAAAAAAAAAAAAAAAGAGGCCAAAGGTGCTTCCTTCTCCTCTCAGCCCCCAGAGCCACTGTGGACCTCCCCACACGGCAGTCACTGCTCTGCCTGCTGCCTGGCCCCCGCCGTGTCCAGCCCCCTCACCTCGGCACGGTCGCAGCAGCCTGGAGGCCTGTGCCTGCAGCTGCCACGTCCCTGGAACCCCTGGCCGCCTCGGCTCTGTCTTTGAACCCTGTTCCCCTCCCCGCCCCACTCCTGAGGCCACGTGCAGGCCTGGTGCTACCCGCCACGGGCCTCTCCTCCCTTCCTGGCTTTCTCCTCCTCTGCTTCCTACTCTGGAGGTTTCACAAGACCTCCATTCCCTTTTGGGGCACTCACCTCCTTGGGTGAGTTTCCAGAAAGGCTTGGGAGTTTGTCGTCAGATCTCCCGGTTAAGGCCTCCCCTGCTGTCGGTCAGGAGGTGACGGGCCTGCTGCCATGTCTGTCTCTTCAGCATCCGGGAGCTAGCGCAGTCCCACCAGGACGTGGAGCAGGAGCTCGCCCATGCCGTCAATGCCAGCTCCAAGTCCATGGACCGAGTGTACGGCAAGCCCAGAGCTGCAGAGGTGCCTGCGCCCTCCCGCCCCCGCCCCCCATGCCCGCCAGCCCTCGGGCCGTCTCCATGGTTCTGTTCTGGTTCCTCTCAGGGGCTGAGTTGCAGCCTCGTCCTGGAGATGGTGAATAACGTCCGAGCCCTGCGCAGCGAGACGGAACTGCTGCTCACGGGCAGGCTGGCCCTGGTAAGCTGAGGGCCGACCCGTGGCGCGCACACAGGCAGCGCGGCTCCGTGCGGGGCTCCTGACCATGGGGTTCCTCAGAGGGCCCTGCCCTGACCCTGCGGTGATGCTCAGACCCTCTGGCCCGTCTCGCCACACCCACTCCAGGGTGTCAGGGCCCCACTGCACAGCCCTCTGTCCTCAGGGCCCATGGGTATGCAGATGCCTCCGGCCTTGTCCCCAGCACGCACACCCGGCCGCCCCTCCTCTCTCAGCCCCAGGGAGGCACCCAGCTGGACTTCTGTCGAATTGCAGAAGCCAGAACAGGGCAGACCTCAGAGTGCCCGGCCAGCCTTCTTGGAAGAAACGAAGGTGTGGAAGGTCAGGGAGGTGAAGTCACTGCAGAATCGCCCAGGAGTCCAGTCCGTACTCTCTACTCTCATTCCAAGCTTCCTCGCTGTCCTGACGTTCCCGCAGCCGCCTTTGCACCCCACATGCTTTCTGTGCTCCGGTGCAGGCGGTCTGGTCTCCCCTTGAGAGAGGGTCCCGAGGACGCCGAGGCAGGTGACCTGTGAGCCCTGCCGACGCGATTTTCAGGCGAGCTTGGTTTGCCCCGTTGCTTATGAGAGGAGAGTTTAATTCTCTCGCTTGGCGCTACTTACAAGCGGAGGTTCCGAGTTTGGCCCTTTGAGGGTTGCTCTGTGACTCGGTTTCCTGGCAAGCTTTTAGAAGAGCTCTCTGAGAGTGGCCTGGGCCTGGGCCAGGCTCCCTGTCTGCGTGGGCCCTGTGGCCCCACCCAGCTGGTGACTGCTGTGTCTCCTCCCTCCGTCTCTCTGTCCCTGGAGCAGCAGTTGGATCCCCCTCAGAAGGAGCGGCTCACGGCTGCCCTCACCGAGATGGACCAACAGCTCAGGAAGCTGGCGGACATGCCCTGGCTGTGCCAGCCCGTGGAGCCTGGTGACGAAGAGGTATGTGGGCCTCAGGCTTCAGCACGGCGTCCCTGGACGTGGGGCTGCCCCTTCCGTGCCCGAGTCCCTGTGCGGCTTTGGGGTGAAGATGGTGTTGGTCCTACAGCCCCTAATCTGACCCCCGGTAAACACGCGTCTTTGTTAAAATGCCTTCAGGGCACGGAGACCCACTTTGGCAGGTAGGAAGGTGCTGGGAATTGCTGTCGAGAATGACCCTTGACGACTGGGACGCTGTTGCCCTGGGAGACAGAACCGTGCGACGGCCAGGGGCAGGTGGAGAGAAGGCCGAGCCCGGCCCACGGTGCGCCCCCAGCGTGGAGGCGCGCTGCCAGGCTGACCTGCAGATTACTGGGCGTCTCTCAGCAGGGTCGGGGTGCCGTGTTCCACTCCCCGTCACACTCGTCTGTACGTGTGTTTAGGGAGCGCAGCTTGCGCGGGCTTGACGGCTGGGATATCGCCTGCAGCGATACGGCCTCCTGCAGCAGGCGAGGCGGCCGCGGGCCCAGGAGAGGTGCTCGCTGGGCATGGTTTAGGGGCACCACCTGGACGGAGGCCAACCCGAGAGGCCGTCCTCCCAAGGGTAGAGCAGGGGTGGCGGGAGAGAGTTCACATGGTGAAGGACGGCTGGGCTCCGAACGCTGGGCCCCCTGCTGTGGGCTTCGCTCGTTAGAACCGTGGGCCAGGGCACAGGCCAGCAGTGCAGAGCTCCTCACGCATGTGCAGGCGTCTGTTGGCAAGGGCACACCCCGCGTGGAAAGCTGACTGGGGCCTCTCAGCTGAGAAGCACAACTCGGGAGCCTAAGGATGAGGACTCTGGTTTAGAGGGCCTGGCCAGCCTCGTCAAAATGTATTTAATAGTCATAAATATGATAAAAGTTACAAAGTAAATATGCAGTCGCAGCCTAGCCTGTGATTCATGCAGGGTGGGCAGTGGCGGGGGCAGCAGGGAAGGAGGGCTTGGACAGAGGAGGAAGAGCACTTTAAATGCCTTCTCCTCTGGTGGAAGGAGGTGAAAGACGCTTTTGACGTGAATAATTTGAGGAAGGTCATCAGTTATGTTTTAACAACTTAAAAATAGTCCTAAAGGTGTGTGTGTATGTTAGTCGCCCAGTCGACATGACTCTCTGCGACCCCATGGACTGCAGCCCGCCAGGCTCCCTCTTCCCTGGGATTCTCCAGGCAACAACACTGGAGTGGGTAGCCATTCTCCTCTCCAAGTTTTAAAGGTAGTTTTCTGGTAAAATTGAAAAGGTTTATATCTTTCTGAATCACTACAGAACACAAAAACAAAATATCATCCCTCTTGTAAAAGAAAATAAAGGAACTAGTAAAGATGGAGCTAACAGCATAAAAATTAGAAAATAATATATCTTCTTCTTTTAAAAGCAAATTATTCTTTAGGTTGTGTTAAAAAAAAAAAATCTGACCAAATACTGATCACAGGAGCCGAGTTTTCTCTTCTGTACCCTCAATGAAAAATTATGACTCAGAGTGAAAATAAAGCAGTTTCAAGAAAATGATAAAAAATGCAAAGTAACAATATTAATATAAAAATAGAATTGCATACCTAAGGCAGAAAGTGATAGAAGATGACTTTGTTTTGGTAAAAGCTAACAATCATATTGTTATATACCATATAATTCTGAAATAAACTATGATTAAAGTAATGATAAAATCATATGCTAATACAGCATTTACATGAGTTAAAGTATGTTGTTCATTTGCCAATGGATGAAATTTTTTTCTAATACTTCTTTTTGTTATTTTAACTTAATTTCACTGTTCAAAGGCAGTTGTTTGTATATAACCAGTCCTTTGAAATTTATTGACACTAACTTTGTGGCCCAATAGATGGTCAGTTTTTATAAATGTTCCTTGTATGCAGCTGTATTTTTTACATCATTAAGTCCTCACTGTGGGATTTTTGTTTGTTTTCTCTTTTGTTTTTGCTTTTGTGTCTTCTTGACCTGTCCGTTACTGTTGAGCACTCTCACCATGACTGTAGACGTCTTGTGTTTTGTGTGTGGTTTTGTGTAGTTTTGCCTTATGCATTTTGAGGCTATGTTATTGGGTGCATTTAGGGTTTTATCATTATAACAGGACCTTTACTAATTCTTTTTATTTTCAAGCCTACTTGTTTGACATATTCTTTTTCATACTTTACTTTCAAGCTTCACTTGGAGTGTCTTTCTTAGAGGCAGCATTGCTGAATTTGAGTTTTTATTCAGTGTTGCACTGTTTTAGTGCGAGAGCCCAGTCTCTTTGCCTTTACTGGGATGACCATGCTTAGACGCAGTTTTCCCGGCTTCTGTGCTGTGTCTCCCTTTTTGTTTCCTTTCTCCTTTTTGATTGATGAGTCTCTCCTTCCCACAGTTCTGTTTTTCCTCTCTACCAGTTTGGAAATATGTGCTCTTCTGCATGTTCTTTTAGTAATTACCCCCCAAATTTTAATCTTAATTGTGTACATAAAATGTGTCAAGCTAAAACTTCAGGAAATAATAGGAAATGTCAGAAACCCAGTTCGGTAGTGTGACTTCTCACTATCAGTCCCTAATTAATCATGGTGAAAGTAACCACATCACAGCATCTGAACAAAGAAAGTTGATAGAATATGTGTATGTAGAATTTATAGACAAATATGTATTGTGCTTCTCTACAGAGAGGATTTTATGCTCTCTAAAGGGGGACTCTGCTTTCTTTCCTGTTGTCCATGCTGCTGCTAAGTCACTTCAGTCGTGTCCGACTCTGTATGACCCCATAGATGGCAGCCCACCAGGCTCCCCCGTCCCTGGGATTCTCCAGGCAAGAACACTGGAGTGGGTTGCCATTTCCTTCTCCAGTGCATGAAAGTGAAAAGTGAAAGGGAAGTCGCTCAGTCGTGTCTGACTCTTCGCGACCCCATGAACCGCAGCACGCCAGGTTCCTCTGTCCATGGGATTTTCCAGGCAAGAGTGCTGGAGTGGGGTGCCATCGCCTTCTCCGCCTGTTGTCCATAGGACATTTAAAAAATCTGTTGGTATTCCAGCCTGGCTCGTCCCACCCATGCAAGGGGCAAAGAGGTGAAGTATGAAGGGCAAAGGGAACTGTGAATGGGCAGCTGCCACAATTCTGCTGATAAAGATCGGAAAATCATTTATCTGAGAAGGAAAAACAGTGGTAGATCTTTGAGTTGGTTCTTTGAAACGAAAGCAAAATAAACTACCCTCCGGCAAATGTAATCCGGCGGGAAAGGGAGCAGAGTGCAGTGATGAGGGCACTGGAGCCGCGGATGTGAAAGTCAGTCAAGCTCCAGCACCCACGAAGGGGTACCAGTGAGTCTCAGCATCTCAGTACGCCTTTTGATTTTTCAGAAAAAAAATTACACAAATTTAAATCTCAAGATATTTTAGAAAGAATAGCCACAGAACAACTTGAAAAAGTAAATTTTATTTCCAAAGGAAAAATTTGTCAAGGACTATGTAATTTCCGTATGTAAGAAAGTGTCAAAGCTAGAAAAAGATGGACGTTATCTCAGTTCATTTTTTTTTTTTAATTGTGGTAAGAAAGACACGCAACTTACATCATTATCATTTTTAGTGTATAGTTCAAGTAGTGTTGAGTATATTCACGTTAGGAAACAGATCTCCAGAACTTTCAAACATTTTCCTTTTTTAAAAACAAGCACATTAGATTCCAAAATTGAATATTATCAGTAGATCTGTAAAAGTTCTTTCTTAAAATTACTGATGAAAGAAATCTCTATAAAAGAATTCTAGCTGGGATGTATAGGGTTAAAGGGCCATTTTGTGTCGGGAGGCAGCCAGGGAGAGCCCCTGTCCTCCACGCAGACGCCTGGTCTCTGCAGGTGAAGGGACAGGAGACGTGGAGCCCAGGAGCTGGGTGTCCCCTGTGCATGCACCCTGCTAGAGCCCCGACTGAGACAGACCCACCATGAAGAGGCATCTTTGGAGCAGTTGGGAAGATGTGATATAATTGAATTCATTAGAGCTAAGTGAATGGTGTCAGGTGTGGTAATGGTGCCATGATTATGTTTTAAAAAGAGTAGCGTTGTCTTTTAGACTTGTGTACTGAAGTATTTCTCCAGGCAATCTTGATTCCAGCTTGTGCTGCTTCTAGCCCAGCGTTTCTCATGATGTACTCTGCGTAGAAGTTAAATAAGCAGGGTGACAATATACAGCCTTGACGTACTCCTTTTCCTATTTGGAACCAGTCTGATGTTCCATGTCCAGTTCTAACTGTTGCTTCCTGACCTGCATACAGGTTTCTGAAGAGGCAGGTCAGGTGGTCTGGTATTCACCAGCCTTATGGCAGAAAGTGAAGAGGAGCTAAAGAGCCTCTTGATGAAAGTGAAAGAGGAGAGTGAAAAGGTTGGCTTAAAGCTCAACATTCAGAAAACTAAGATCATGGCATCTGGTCCCATCACTTCATGGGAAGTAGATAGGGAAACAGTGGAAGCAGTGTCAGACTTTATTTTTTTGGGCTCCAAAATCACTGCAGATGGTGATTGCAGCCATGAAATTAAAAGACGCTTACTCCTTGGAAGGAAAGTTATGACCAACCTAGACAGCATATTGAAAAGCAGAGACATTACTTTGCCAACAAAGGTCTGTCTAGTCAAGGCTATGGTTTTTCCAGTGGTCATGTATGGATGTGAGAGTTGGACTGTGGAGNGGGGGCTCCAAAATCACTGCAGATGGTGACTGCAGCCATGAAATTAAAAGACGCTTACTCCTTGGAAGGAAAGTTATGACCAACCTAGACAGCATATTGAAAAGCAGAGACATTACTTTGCCAACAAAGGTCTGTCTAGTCAAGGCTATGGTTTTTCCACTGGTTAGGTATGAATGTGAGAGTTGGATTATAAAGAAAGCTGAGCACCAAAGAATTGATGCTTCTGCACTGTGGTGTTGGAGAAGACTCTTCAGAGTCTGTTGGACTGCAAGGAGATCCAACCAGTTCATCCTGGGAGATCAGTCCTGGGTGTTCATTGGAAGGACTGATGCTGAAGCTGAAACTCCAATACTTTGGCCACCTCATGTGAAGAGCTGACTCATTTGAAAAGACCCTGATGCTGGGAAAGATTGAGGGCAGGAGGAGAAGGGGATGACAGGGGATGAGATGGTTGGAATGGCATCACCAACTCGATGGACATGGGTTTGGGTGGACTCCGGGAGTTGGTGATGGGCAGGGAGGCCTGGCGTGCTGCAGTCACGGGGTTGCAAAGAGTCAGACACGACTGAGCGACTGAACTGAACTGAACTGAATATACATAAAACTGAATCACTTTGCTATACACCTGAAACTAACATGACCCTGTAAGTCAACTATACTTCAATCAAAAAATAATAATAATTTTAAAAATGGACAAGGGGGAAGAAAAGACAGTCAGTTCAGTCAGTTCAGTTCAGTCGCTCAGTCGTGTCCGACTCTTTGCGACCAACTGTGTCCTTATTTAAGTTTATAACCAAATCCCCCTCCTGCAGATATTTCAGACTGTAGACATTCCTTCCAGTTACACATCAAGGTCACATTTTGAAATTTCAATACTGTAAATGCTGAAGAAAGACGAATCATTGGGGTGCTTTTCCCATCACTCTTTGCATCAAATATCACATTAGCATAGACGTCTGGAGAAAGAGTGTCAGTACTGGTCTTTCAGACATTGGTTCTTTAGAACTGAGTGAGCTTCCGAATCACTTTGAGGGCTTGTTATAACTCTAATGGCGGGACGTCCCTGATGGTCCAGTAGCTAAGACTCCATGCTCCCAAAGCAGGGGGCTGCATTCAATCCCTGGTCAGGGACCTGGATCCCACATCCCACAGCTAAGACCCGGTGTGCATGCGTGCTAAGTCACTTCACTTGTGCCTGACTCTGTGCGACCCCATGGACTGTTGCCGGCCAGGCTCTTCCGTTCATGGCATTCTCCAGGCAAGAAGACTGGAGTGGGTTACCGCGCTCTCCTCCAGGGGATCTTCCCAGATTCTTTACCATCTGAGCTACCAGGGAAGCCGAAGAACACTAGAGTGGGTAGCCTATCCCTTCTCCAGCGGATCTTCCCAACCCAGGAATCGAACCAGAGTCTCCCGCACTGCAGGCGGAATCTTTACCTGCTGAGCTACCAGGGAAGCCCACCCCACCCTCTGCAACAACAACAAGAGCAGCAACACACAATTGGGCCCACCCCCAGGGCTTCGGATTGGCTGGGTCCAGGGTGGGGCCCAAGCATCTGCGTTTCTAACATCTCATCAAGGGCTGCTGCCACTGCTGACCCCAGAACCACACTCTGAGAACCACTTCCATAGGCAGTTCTGGATAACTGCCATCTAGCCATCTTTCCTGAGGAAACCGCAGAAGTGAGTCGATCAGTCATGTCCGACTCTTTGCAACCCCATGGACTATAGCCTACCAGGCTTCTCTGTCCATGGGATTTTCCAGGCAAGAGTACTGGAGTGGGGTGCCGTTTCCTTCTCCAGGAGATCTTCCTGACCCAGGGATTGAACCCGGGTCTCCCGCATTGTAGGCAGATGCTTCACTGTCTGAGCCACCAAAGTCCGCCTTTAATAACCATTTTAATGTGCGGAGAACAGGGGATTTAACATGGGTCCCCGCGGCGCTGCCGCCAACCACGCATGTGCAAAAGCGCGCACGTGTTTCTGCGGTAGCCACGCCTCACTTTTCGACACAGCCCGTGTCCCACTGAGCTGCAGCACGTGGGGGCGGGTGGCCAGCTGGGGCCCGTCTGGATGGCCCTTGAGAACACCCACCTGCCGCCCGCTCTGTCCCACCACCCACAGCCTGCACCCACCCCCGGAGGCGGGCTGGGTGAACGGACTGCCGTCTCACAGCTGAGGAGGGTCCCCACCAGGGGGGCCATGACCTGCCCACACTGGACTCTGCGTTCTCAAGCGTCTCACCTCCTTGGCACCCCATTTCCAGTCAGGCGCATGGAGGCCCACGGGGACCCAGGTCAGGGGGGTCCCTGGTGGAGGGGGCGGCAGACCAGGTCACCACCCACTCCTCACCTTCCTCTCTACCTACATCTGCGGGACTCGGTCCCCAACCTGACTGGCCCGGTTGCTGTGATGCTGGGATTCCCGTTTCTGATCATCACAGCTTCTCCGTGGACTCTGTTCTGCCACAGCTGCAAGCAGTTAATGCCCATCCTGGCTCCGAGGCAGGCTGCCCCCAGCAGCTCTGCCCAGGACGGCCGCAGGCTGAAGGGCTGGGAGCAACAGCGCCCGGGGACTGCCCGCCGGCTGGCACAGGGCTGGCAGGTCCCCGTGCCCTCACTCCTCACAGAGGGCCGCTTCCTCATCTGTCACACAGGCGTGCTCCCAAGGTGACTTGAGAGCATTCAGACAGCAGTCTCGTAGCTTCAATCACCCCAGGTGCTGCGTGGGCGAGAGACGGGTCTAAAACGTCCACGGTTTCACAGCTTTAAAATCCACGCCAGCAAACCTCAGAAACGTACCACCTCTTCCCAAACCCCAGCCAAACACAGCTTGAGGAACTCCTCTGCCCAGAGCCCAGATTGGTGGCCTACCGGGTCAACGTGCCGAAGCCATCCTTCAGCACCTAGTGGGCCAGGGACCTAACCGCTCGGGGCCTCGGTTTCCTCATCTGTAAAACGGGAGCCGTCAGAGCACTCACTCAGAGACTCACCGCAATGGTTCAGAGCGCCGGCAGGTGTACTCTTGTCCTGGTGTATAAATTTCTGTGGCCCCCTGTCGGAGGGGGCCCAGAGGGTCAAGCTCCAACGATGATGATGCTCTCATTATTACGGGGCCCACAAACCACGCGTCTACCCCACTTACGGCACTTAGACCTTTCAGACGCGTGAAGGGGAATCTTTTCTGCCCAGTGGTCTGGCACACACGATGTGTGTTTTCTACCGAAAGGGAAAAGGGGGGGCCCCTCCCCACCTTGGGGGGCACAGGAGGGTCCCCAAGGACAACAGGGGTCCTCGGGGTGTCCAGCAGTCCACCTGCTGTCGAGGGGCAGCCTCACTCAGAGGAGTGAGCGGATAAAACCACCACGATCCAAACAAAAAAGCCTCACGGCCAAGCCCCGCACTTACGTCCAGAACCGTCCACTGCTCGACTACAATAGCGTCGTAGCCCTGCGTGGCTCTGCCATCTTCTGTGGAAACAGCTTCAAAGATGAACACTCCATCTGTCAAGTCGTGCAAGGAATCTGTGGAGAAAGAAAAAGTGGGGGGCGGGGGGCGGTGGTTGCTGTAAGCCGTCTGTGGCAGAAGCCTTACAAGCAGCGAAAATGTTCACTGCATTCATTAATAATCCCAATCAGAACATCTTTTCAGCATGTTAATTAAAGAAGGCACACACAGCCGTGGAGTCTAGCCCCATCAGAATGAATGAGACTCATTTACCTCGCAGTTTTGAATAATATCCTTGATTTTATGAGCCCAAATCTCATTGTTAGCAATCACCATTTGATTTCACACGTTTACCTTCCTTTTCCCACTCCAGCGTCAGGAAGCACTGGGGAGAACGGATTCGGGGGGGACAACGCAGTCATTCAGGGACAATTTTTAGGAGAGAACGATACGGAGGGGAGAGAGATTATTCGGAAGCGGGGCTGGGTGTGACCAGCAGCTCTGGGCTCGCAGACCAGGTCCACAGGCCCTGCTTCCTTGCAACTGTGTGGCGTGCGTGCCGAGCACAGGACGCTCTCGTCAGGGGGTGAAGCCTGGGGGACGGGGGACTTTTTCCAAATGATTTACCACTGAGAACGTTTCCTTGGGCGTATCAATGGTAAGGTTCTGAGTTCTGTACATCACACATAGGAAACGACGCAGAACTGCCTCAGGCAATGAGAGTGTCAAGAAAAATACACCCAGGGTCCTCACTCCTGCAGAAGACCTTCAAGGAGGTGCATTTAGCAAATGGCTCCTAAATGCCCTGATTCCCTTAGATGAAGGGCTGTGTGGAATAGAGGAATGGACTCAGAAGCAGGTGGTTGGGCCCGTGCTGTGCTGGAAAAGGAAAATGACCCTTTCAGGGGCCTGTCCCCTTATCTGTGAAGGGGGAGTGGGGACACAGAGCTCCTGCCGGTCAGTATTGTACAAATCACGGCTCCGTCACACCCTCCTGGACTGAACTCTGTCCCCAGCCCCACCCCCAACTCAGACGTTGCGCTCTGATCGCTAAAGTGACTATATTTGGAGACAGATCTTTTCCGGGGGTAGTTAAGGTTCAGTGACATCATAAGTGGGGGCCCTAGTCCAGCAGGCCTGGAGTCCTTAGAAGAAGAGGAAGAGACGCAGGAGCGCCCCCAGCCCCCCAGCCGTGTGCAGAGGAAGGGCTATAGGACACAGAGGTGGCCGTCTGCAAGTCAGGGAAGGGGACCTCGCCGGAAATAGGACTTGCCAGCCCCTGACCATGGGTGTGCGGCCTCCTGAACCGTGGGAAAATAAACGTCCATTGCTCAAGCCACCCAGCCCACGGTGTTTGGTTACAGCAACAGACATGAAAAATGTTTAATGGCATAAAGGACAATTCCTTTAAAAGGGCAGTTCACGCAAGAATGTGAGCTCTTCTCCATCCAGAAGGGAAGGCAGACAAATCCAGAAAGCCCCAAGTCACAGTGGAGTTCAGAAACTGCCTGCACTGTCCAGCAGCCACAAGAAGACAGACAGATGGACACACACAGCGACCCTCAGTGCCTGACTTCCAACAGACCTCACAAGCAAAACCAAAACAGCCATCAGGATGAGAAACATGCATCTTATCTGCAACAACAAAGTAAGTAACAAATAGATGGCTCTGCTTACTGCCCTTTATGGCATAGAAAAAGCTTCCAGCGCTGAAGCGAATTTCAACTGCACAAACTTTCCAGAGAACAACTTAGCAAGGTCTAAGAAGCCTAAAAGACAAAAGTCCATCCTCTTTCACTCCAGAGACCCTCCCTCCTTCAGCCTATTCTGAGCACCTATTATGCACCAGGTGCCCTTGAGGTCACAGGTGATCAACAAAGACCCTGCTCCCATGGAGCTTCCCTCTGCAGGGAGATGATGACATAACGTCCAAGGAGGTAAATGCTATGAGAATACAAAGCGGGCTAGGAGAGGAGGCGTGTGGAGTTGGAGGAAACTGTCCCGCTGTTTCTGACCGAAGTGCTCAGAGCAGGATGCGCCACTTTGAGTAGAGATATGAACTAATTGCAAGCAAGCCGCTGGAAACACGGGGTTTGAGAGTTCAAGGGAGAAGACACAGCTTGACTAGGACCGCAGAGTGAATGAGGGGCCACCAAGGGCCAGATGAGCAGCAGAATCATCAGGATGCGCCACTTTGAGTAGAGATATGAACTAATTGCAAGCAAGCCGCTGGAAACACGGGGTTTGAGAGTTCAAGGGAGAAGACACAGCTTGACTAGGACCGCAGAGTGAATGAGGGGCCACCAAGGGCCAGATGAGCAGCAGAATCATGAGAAGAAAGTCAAGACCAAGTCAGCTTAGTGGTGGGGAGGAGACCAGCCAACCAGGGGCTGACCCAGGTGCTTGCTTGGCCAGCGGGATTTCAGCAGATGGGGTGCAAGCAGAGGCTTGAGAAACATGGGCATGGCTGAACTTGATCTCATGTCTCTGCCACCACTTTGAGAGGATGTGTCCCAGCCCGCCTGCCCCAGTGGAGCGCCGCCTAGATTTGCTGCCCCTCAGACCTGAGAAGTGGGCCCAGCTGCCTCAATGAAGCTGCTCCAGCCAACGTGCAAATACGGGCGCTTTGGAGTGGTTTGTTACACAGCTTCATCGTGGCAATAACTGACCGTTACAAGGCTTGATCAAAACTTAAGAAATTCGAGACCAGGAATACCTGGGGGATATTGCTGATTATTCCAGAGTGAGAGAGGGGCCTGATCAACTCAACAAACCACGGCTCTGAGGGGAATTCCTGGAGCACAGTAGCCTCTTATATTATTCCTACCTGACAGAACAATCCTCCATTTCCAGTAAGATCCCTGTGGGTTAATCCGTACCATGCTCTGCTTTTAATTTTCTTTCCTAAACCATTAGTCTGTTATCAACTGGCCTCAGCAAAAGCACTAACCTTGTTTCTCTCATTGGCTCTGCTGAAAAGTTCCTCCCAAGTCCAATGTCCTTCTAAGATACATTTTACTAAGGTGAGCGACAAAGAACAGAACCACTCTTTGGCTGAACCATACTATAAGTCTTTTGGGGTCCAGGACAAGCATGGGCAATAGTCCGGCTCACTTTTTAAGTTTTGGGCAACACAGGTCAGCGGAAGACGCTGCCACTGTAGGAACACCCTATGGAACCTTTGTGAATAAAGCTCTCCCCAGTCCTGACCTGGGGATGCTGGGGACCGGAAGACACTCACTGATCCTTCAGTACTACAGTGAACAGGGAGGCCTGGCGTGCTGCGATTCATGGGGTCGCAGAGTCGGACATGACTGAGCGACTGAACTGACTGACTGACTGAAGTATTTATGAGTGGAATAATTTGATGTCTGAAATTTGCTTTTCAAAAGCAAAAAAGGTGGAGATTAAATAACAGGCGGATAATCAGCCTCATTCTGCTAGTCTCCTTGTCTTACCAATGGAAGAAAATACTCATATTTTTAAAGGTTGGAAGTAAATTTAATAAAACCCATGTTTGCCTTAAGAACAAGAAATTAGAGTGAGGAATAGGATTTTGTTTGGATTGTGGAGAATAGCTGCCTCACACCTGTCCTGCAGGAAGCTGCTGAGGCGCAAGGGGATGCTTATCTTGGGACAGGAGAGCCCACGGCCGTGGCAGTCCCCTGGGGCGAGAGGTCTTCCGTGGGGCAGCCGTGTTCGAATGGGCGCGTGACCATCTTGCCAAGTGGAAGAGATGTGTAGAAACAAGTTTCTTGAATAGCTCACAATTGTTGACTAGAAAATGTCATCATATGAGGTCTCTTTCCTAGTAGAAACCTTATAAAATATAAAGTTTGTGTGAAACAACATGAGACGCCTTTGGTAAGAAGCCCACGAAGATGACCACGCAGGGGTGTGGTGAAGCTGCAGGGTCGTGGCAGACCAGGTGTGAAGGCGTTTGTGTCCAGCTCTAGCCAGCGTGGGTGCAATTCCAGGGAAAAGCCCAGTGGTGATTTTTCAGTGTGACCAAACATCCCCGTCAGATCTGCAAGTGCGTCCTAGAGTTGCACAGTCTGACCATACCGGGCACTGCGGGGACGTAGGTAGATGCTGTAGGTACTCAGGTAGGCGCTGCGGGGATGCAGATAGAGACTAGGGACGCAGGCAGACACGGGGAACGCGGGCAGACACCGCGGGGACGCGGGCAGACACGGGGGACGCGGGCAGACACCGCGGGGACGCGGGCAGACACGGGGGACGCGGGCAGACACCGCGGGGACGCGGGCAGACACGGGGGACGCGGGCAGACACCGCGGGGACGCGGGCAGACACGGGGGACGCAGGCAGACACGGGGGATGCGGGCAGACGCCGCGGGGACGCAGGCACACACCGCGGGGACGCAGATAGACAGGACCCTGAGGCAGAATCCAGGCTGGCAGGGGCAGGGAGAAATTGGCACACCTGAAAAATAAGGAAATTTCTTTTGTGACTATATTTATACAAATGACCGAAAGAGGTACGTGTCTGTGAGTGCACAGGAATTTTTACTGGCAGAGACCTGGGCTGTAGCTTCTGGGAGAACCAACGGAGGCGGTCCACAGACCCAGGGAGAGGCGATGGCTCCGCCGTGCCCTGGGCCGCGCTGTGGGGAGGCGGCCACTGAGCCGGCACCCTATCCCCTGTCCCTCTGACTCCCTCCCTCCTTGATTCGGCCTCGGGGAGCAGGTGGCGAGGAAAGAGTGCAGGAAAAGCTTCCTTTAGAAGGATACTCCTGACCCCGACTAGCCTGCTGGCGTGGGTAACTTACTAGTCTTGATGTAATAGTCTTGATATTTGAGTGATATATACAAAGCTGTTCAATTACAGGATGAATAAACATTATAAAATGAAAAAAAAAAAAGCCAGAATATGAAAATGGATGCTTATCTCTGAGAAACCGCTTTTAAAAGGCATTAGAAATGAGGATCGGTCCAAGACTGAAACTCAAGGAGGAGGAGGAGGACAGGACTTTTTGAGGCTGTGCGCCGGTCTGCGGCGGGGGCGAGGCCTGGGCAAACGGGGGTCTGACTCGCTCCGTTTTCCCCTCCCCCACAGAACGTGATGCTGGATCTTTCCAAGCGCAGCCGCAGCGGTAAATTCCGCCTGGTGACCAAGTTCAAGAAGGAGAAGAACAACAAGAACAGAGCAGCGCGCTGCAGCCTGGGCGCCCCGGGTACCTCCCTGCCCTTCCCCCAGCCACCCCGGCCCCGGGGGCACTGCCGCGCCCAGGCGTGGCCACCCGTGCCACTCCCTGCCCTGCCCCTGCTCCTGGTGCGGATGCTGGGGCACAGGCCCCAAGCCGCCTGCCTGCGCTCAATGGGGGTGTGAGGTGGGGAGGAGACCGCAGAGGTGACAGGACACTCAGAGACACGCTGGACCCTGTGCCTGCTTCCTTGGGGGGCTGCCTGGCCCCCGTTAATCAGTCCATTGATCACAGCCCTGCCCTGGGAGCCTGGGCCCTCACGGTCACGGGCTAGGAAATCAACAGAAAATGACCCTAAACGATGCTTCTCTCCTTGGGTCACTGAATCGGGGCTTAGAATCTCCGTGCGAAGTGTTGGCCCTGAGCACGGCCCAGGCTCCCAGGTGCTGGGCAGCCCCAAGCCCGGATTCAAGGGTGGGGCATTTGCTGCCAGTAAGGGTAGCTCCCTTTGATTTTTCTTCGCGTGTTGGTCCAGAAATTGGGTTATTTGAATCATGGTGGCTCTGACTCCATGTAATCTCTGCGAGTCTCTGTTCTTGCTGCAGGCCGGAAGTGCACAGACTCCTCTCGAAGGGCGAGGAGATCTGGCCTCAGCTGCGGGCAGGCCCACCTGTCCCTCCTGGGGCGAGGCTGCCGGCCTGGCAGGAACAGACACCAGCTGGCCTTGCTCACGCCCCTCTGAGGGTGGCGGCCCATGTCCTTTCTGCACCAGCCTGGGATGGCGCCTGGGGCCGGGTGGCGGGTGCCTGCTGCTGGGGCTGCTTGGGGTGCTTGTGGCTGGGGAATGTTGGGGTGCCTGCTACTGGAGGTGCTTGTGGCCGGGGAATGTTGGGGTGCCTGCTGGAGCTGCTTGGGGTGCTTGTGGCCGGGGAATGTTGGGGTGTCTTCTGGGGCTGCCGGGGGTGCTTGTGGCCGGGGAATGTTGCGGTGCCTGCTGCCAGGGGTGCTTGTGGCCGGGGAATGTTGGGGTGCTGGCCGCTGCCTGCCTGGCGCTGGGCTCCGGGCGCTCACTGCGCCTGCGCTTTCCCGTCTCTGACAGTGCACCTCTGGGGCACAGAGGAGGTGGCTGCCTGGTTGGAGCACCTCAGTCTCTGTGAGTATAAGGACATCTTCACGCGGCACGACATCCGGGGCTCCGAGCTCCTGCACCTGGAGCGGAGGGACCTCAAGGTACTTCCACACGCCTCCTGGGCAGGCACACCTGTGCTCCCTGGGGTCCCCCCAAGACCTGGCCGCGCCCTAGCGCCAGCCGTCTCCTCACTGTTCTTCTCAGGCAGCGGGGCAACGACGGGGAGTGGGGGGGTGAGGGGGGTGACAGGTGGCGGCCCCTGGGCTGTGGTGTCGCAGCCAGAGCCAGAGCAGACGCCGCAGGGAGCCGCGCGCTCAGCCTCGCTGCGCAGTGAATCACGTTAACCCCTTGGGGGGACTGTGAACCCCTTGGGGGTGCAGCCCGCTGCTCGTCCAGCTCGATTTCTGTGACGACAGCTGTCGGGGTGAAGGGGGAGCTGATGTCTGGGGTTCCCTCCCCAGCTGCCCGCTGGCCGGCGTGGAGCGCCTGGCCCCAGCTCGGGGAGGGCAGCTGCGGGCCCCTTTGGGCGCACCCCAGGAGGCTGCGAGGGCACCTGCGGGGCCGCGCGGCTGGCCTGCCTCCAGGCACCACCAGGGTGCCCAGCACTTGCTCGGCGTGCCCTGGACTCAGTTCAGGGAACCAGGCGAGGCGCGCGCCCGCCGGTGGTGGTGTGGGGGCACCAGTCATCGCGGCCGCATCCCCTCGCGCCCCCTCCCTCGGTGGGGCCGCGGGGCGCCCGGGCCTGAGCGCCGCCCTCTCCCCGCAGGACCTCGGCGTGACCAAGGTGGGCCACATGAAGCGGATCCTGTGCGGCATCAAGGAGCTGAGCCGCGGCGCCCCCGCTGCCGCCGCCGCCGCCGAGGCCTAGCCTCCGCCTTCTCGGCCTGCGTCCCCCGCGCACCCCGCGACTGAGCCGGCTCGGCGGCCCCTCATGGTGCTACTCCTGCCGCTCGGCCCGGCCCGGCGCCCCGGGGCCGGACCCACAACACAGCTACCTGCCGCCCGGGCCGCCCCTCCCGGGCCCGCTCCCCGCCCGCGGGACCCCGCCGGGCGCCCCGTGTCTCCGCGCCCCCGCCTTCCCGGCCCGGGCAGTCACCGCCTGGGCTGAGGCGCCCCGGTTCCGGGGCCGCGGGCGCGGGGTCCCCGCCGTCCCAGGACGCCTGGCCTGTCGCCCCGCGCACCGAGGCGGGCCCGTGTTTCTGTGTGGAGGGGGCTTCCTGGGCTTCGCGGGGACGGGGAGGTGGCGGGGGTCTGCCTGGAGTGACCCGGGGTGGCGGCGCTGCCGGGCTGGGAGCGCTTCCCGGGCGGCACCCCGCCCTCGCCGCCTCGGCTGCTTTCTCGCTTTGCCCGCCCGCGGGGCGCCGCCTCCGCCCCGGCCCGCCCGGCGTGCGCCCTGCCGGCGTCTCGCGCGCGCGCGGGCTCCCCCTGGCGGCCGGCTCCGGGCCCTGCGCTCGGCCCGCGCTCCGGCCCTCGGAGGGGAGCCGGCGCTGTTTTCTTCCCGCCCCAGGGCTCCTGCGCCGCGGATCCGCTGGGCTGGGAGCGGGGAGGCGGCTAGAACCCGGGCGCCAGAAGGCACCGGGTTTCCGAGGGGGAGCCCGGGGTGGGCGCCTGGGGGTCTGAGGTTCTCAGGACTCAACCGCACGGGCGGGGACTCACCCCAGCCCTCCGCGCCCTCTCATGGGAAAGCCATCAGTTTAGGTGAAGCGTGGTGTTTAAAAGTAATGTCCGTGATTAGAGCAACACTGTTTACCTAAAACCGATTTCTGAGTGTAGTGAGTTAGAGTGAGCGGACTAAACGAGCGTTGCATGAAGCCTGTCTGCGGGGCAGCGTCCCTGCCGCCGCTGCCTCGTGTCTGTCGCTGCACGTGGGGCTGGCTGCCCTTCTGTCCCGTCCCTGCCCCTGCTGTGCGTTTGTCCCTGGGGGTTCCTGGGGTCTCCTGGTCCTGTCAGTGTAGAGGGAGGTAGGAAGGATCCCTGGCGACTTGGAGAAAAGGTTTTGTGCCCTCCGGTGGGGCTTCCCCTCGTATTTATGATCCTAACTTATACAGTGCCCACCGTGGAAGCAAATGCCTCCTGTATTGCTATGTACATATCCACATCTGGGGTTGTAAATACAGTTGTTCTGTGTATAAATAAAACAAGCCTGTTTTTGATCTTCCATTGTCAGATTTCTTACCATTCTTTCGTGATTTGATGTAAAATATCAATTGCCAAAAAATCTTTTCCAAACTGGATTCAGAATTGTTTTTCAGCCACTCTAAACATAGGTTGAATTGGTGGTGGCTGAAAAGCAAAGTGGAATGAATACCATTGTATTATTCAGGGTTTGGGTTCTAGGATCTGTTGAATTAATTCAGCAAGGTGGCAGGGCTGGGAAGCACTGAGGTTCTCATGCTTAATCACATGGAGCTTCAGCCCAGCCTCCTGAGGTCATCTTAGCTAATGCTCTATCCTAGGTCTTTTATATAAAACTGCAAACCGGAGCTCTCCTACTCATCTATTACAAGGGAGCTGCCTCTTCAAGCTCAAAGTCACTGTGACCCCTGCTTCCTGGGTGAGGGATGGGGACTGGCATTGTGGAGTTGGAAACTGGGCTGGCAGGGTACCATAGGGCTGTGTGGGCTCTGAGTGTGTAGTTGCCTCCGCAGCAGCTTTCTTCTCTCATTTTATGCTTAGTAGAATTTGTTTTGTCCTGCACGCTCCTCCCACATGGCCAGCGCCAGATCAGGCCTCATGGTTACAAAACAGCTGCCACTATTCCAGATATCACATCTAAACATGACTGTGTCCAGGCTAAAGTGTAAGTGAACAGGTGGGTTGGCTCTTGCCTCTTTTTAAGGTAAAAGGAAACTTATTGGAAAATCTGGCACCCACTGACCTCCCCTGAGATCTCGTTGTCTAGAATTGGACCACACACTCATGACTGGAGCAGCGGGTGTGAAAGGCACGGAGCCATGCCAGTGGTGACCGATCACAGTGCTGCTGGCTGACACATTTGTTACTTTACGCCTGGTGCTGGCATACACATTATATATACTAACTCACCTATTCCTCTTCTCAGTCCTACGAAGTGGCCATCCCCATTTTACAGATTAGGACACAGGATCAGAGAGGCCACAGCTCGCCCCAGCAGTGCGTGGCCGGGACAGGAGAGCACACCTCGAGGGCTGAGCTTGCGTCCCCAGCCTGGCCCCAATCCCAGCCCACACGACAGATGCAGAGACAGGGCCTAAGTCACACACAGGCATCCGGGCCCAGGGGCCTGTGGTCCTTCTCGCATGGGTGGCAGGAGCCAGGCCTTTGTGGGTTTTATGGGGGATTTTTTTGGCCGTGTGGCGTGTGGGATCTTAGTTCCCTGACCAGGGACTGAACCCATGCAAAGCGGCCCCAGTACCACCACCGTGAGGTCCACCACTGGGGCTGTTTGGGGCCTCCAAGGAGAGCCGCCCGGGGCGGTCGTGGGGGCCGGTCACCGTGGGGGCGTGAGTGCTTAGGGCGTCCTGGTTTTCCGGAAGTGCCGCTGGACTGTGGTGCCTGCTCCCTTGGCACACTTGCTCCAGGCCGCTTTATTTGTCACTTGGCCGCTGGCTGCAGAACTGCGAGGCGCCCCCTCCACTGGGCCCACCCCAGCCCGAGGCTGCGGGCAGGAGCCCCCAGGCCTCTGGGTGGAGAGGCTGCTTCTGAGGGTGGGGGGCCCCTGAGAGCCCCGACGGAGGACTAGAGTTGGTGGCAGGGCGGGCGGGTACCTGCTTTGAGACTGGGCATCGGGCCCAGGGCTTTCATGGGCACCTGAAAGGAGGCCCTGGGCCGATGGTGTAACTCGGAGGCTGCTGGCGGGCCTGCATCCCCCGGGGGTAAGGCAGCCTGAGCTGGGCTGGGCGTGTCCCTGGGTGTTGCCGTCACCCTCCCCTCTTCTGGAGACAGCACCCCCCACAGGGCCTGTTGTGTCTGTTACCGATGGGGCAGGACCGAGAACAGGCACGGCGGCCGTGTCTCCATCCGGCCAGGCTGCATCTCTAAGCCGTGATTCCGGATTATTCAGGACTTCTGGTGCCCTGTCCCTCCTTCTGCCAGGAGAGTGACACAGCTGCATAAATGTTTTCTCTAACATAACCACCGTGGGCAGCTGTATTTCTCTGGAAGGAAAAAGAGAACCAGACCACTTCTGGTTTCTTCAAATACAATTATTCCCATGAGTCTGAGTTTATTTAAAACCAAAACACAGTTCTGTTCTTTTTTTCTGTTATTTCTAAAGCAGTACTGAACTGGTCTTTTTTAATATAAACCCCAGCGACTTAGCATCTGAAGTTCACTTGGGAAGAAAGCCAGAACATGAAGCAGTCAGCACAGAGACAGGAGGTTACAAATCCAACAGTTTATTTTTTTCTTTAACAAAATCTTAGTGCTTTCTCCCTGTAGCCCCGCTCCATGCCCGAACTGCAAGGGCGGAAGGAGGGGAGCAGAGACCAGGCAGACGTCTGAGCCACCTCGACCTTTTCTTGTGGTGAGTAACCTCCCTCGAGGCCTCTGGATTCCCGGCTGTTGCATTACTGTACAGTGGAACGAAGGGGCACAGGGAGCCCTGGAGGGGGCACGCAGCCAGCCTCGCTCAGTCCCACGCCGACACTGTGGCATCGTCTCTGCCCACCGGGCGCCCTGGAGAGTCGCCTGGGTCTCCTGAGACGGAGTTGGTGCTGGAGAGCCGGAAGCACTCGCCAAAGTCCAACTTCTTAAAACACAGCTGCTTCCATACCAACCAGCACCAGCACGTAATTCATGAGGCACACACGGCTGAGGAGGGTTTCTGACGGCCGTGCTGAGGCCGTCGGGGGGAGGGCAGAGGAAGGAAAGGCGGCCTTACACTCCTCTGTCCCGTCAGCGTCTGGAAGAGCAGCTGGGGCACAGCGCCCCCTCGATTCCTCAGGCGGGGGGCGCAGGCGGGGACCCCAGTCCACGCGTGCCATTTTCTTCTCGTAACGGTTCAGGGCTATGTTAGTATCAGTGATAAGAAGGCTGATGTGTGTGTGCTAGCCGCTCAGTCGTGTCCGACTCTGCGACCCCATGGACTGTAGCCCACCAGGCTCCTTTGTCCATGGGATCCTCCAGGCAAGACAACTGGGGTGGGTTGCCATTTCCTTCTCCAAAAAGGCTGATGAAAGTGTGTAAAATCAAGATGATAACTGTACTTAGCAGCACAGTTGCAATAAAGCATCACTGAGATCTGAGGAAGTATTATCTTCTCAGGAGTTCCTGCTTTGGGCTGAGTTAGCTTGAGACAGTGAATCACCCGTGTCCTAAATCCATCAACAGGAACACAGATGGTCTATTTGTCATAAATACCTATTAAGCCTTTTAAACTGACAGCTAAGCCATGCCGAATTAAGAAGAATCTGGGCCCACATTTTCCTTCTCTCCTGTTTTTAATCACGGCTGCTCAGGGCTGGCCCCCACCCCGCCAGGCCTGTCTGCCGTGACCCCGCCTCCTGGTCGGGCTCCTGGACAGGGAGACACGCGGCCCCGCAGGCAGCAGGCCCGCAGCCGTGAGGACCCCCAGCCTCAGACGGCACAGGCGGGCAGGGCGGCCAGTGCCCCGGCAGCACATGCCTGACTCAGAGGGTGCCCCGCTGGGAAAGAGAGGGAACACTTTAGAATCACAGACCTAACTCAGCCCCAAGGGGAAGGGTGCCATCTGGGAGCCAGTTTCTATGACGTGAGCCGTTAAAACCTGGGGGGCTGGGTACAGAGCGTCACCTCGACGGTGGGAGGAGGAGTGCGGCGAGCGAGCTTGAACCTCACCTGCAGTTAGTGCGGAAGGGGCCACCTTTCACGTAAAGACGTGCGGGGCGTCGAGTGCAGGGTGAGGGGGCTGGCCAGCCTGTGCTGGCCCCCGGGGGCGCTCCCCAGAGCTGGGAGAAGCGCGGCCACCTGGCCTGAGACGAAAGCCCCCTCTGCTGGTGACAAAGCAGGGGTCTGGAGTCCGTGTCCGCACAGGACGGAGAGCAGCAGGCCTGCTCCCGGGCACCTGGAGTGGGAGCGTCGAGGTCCCATGCCGTCCGGCCCCGCCTGCAGCGCTATCTGAAGCTCCCGACGTGGATGGAGAGAGAAGCTTCTGGTCCATGGGCCCGGGTGGGCGTCTCTGCACCAGAGAAGACGTCGCTGCTCTGTGCATGGAGGGCCTCCCGGCTGCTGGGAGAGAGACGACGGCACGGGTTCACATCCCAGACACCGGGGCCCCAGCAGGTCGAGGAGGGGCTCCCGATTTCACTTCCAATGTTCAGGGTCAAGTGAGAACAGGCCACAGATATTCCCACAATGCCCTGCAGACCAGGGCTCCACGCTGCAGTCAGGAGCATGAGCCTGGAGGTCACAGCCAGAACCTGTTCATGGCCGAGGACCCTCACTCACCTTTTCCTTTTCCCCAGGGCGAGCTCTTTCTGTTTTTCTCTTCCGATGTCGTCTTGGACGGTACTGAAATCATCATCGTCTTCAACCAGGAGATTCTGCATGTCAAAATAATTACTGAGCAATGTTTTCAGACATCTTTCTAGCCTACATTTAAGAGATATATGTAAAAAATAACCTACAGGATATCCAAACTGACATAAACTAGATTAGTAACGTGAAACAATCTAGTGCTTGATGAGAAGAAACTGAGATAGGAGCAAGACGAGCTCGAGATGGAGGAGCAGGAGACCTGTCCGAGCGCCCCGAGGGGCAGCAGGCCGCCCAGCCAGTGTGGCCCCGTGGCCGCGTCCTGGCCCTGGGCCTCCTGGGGTCTCCCTGGAGCCGCCTCGGGGCCCCCTCCACCCTGCCGGGACCCGCAGGCGGTCAGAGACGGGGACTCACCGTCAGGCTTGCCACCCCCACAGGCCGCTCTGTCCGGGTCTACTGACCGCCTGGGCACACGTGAGCTGGAGAGCCTGTGTCGCGAGGCAATGCTGAGGCCTCCCAGGCCCCGGGTTAGGGATGCTGGGATTCCTGGCTACATGCCCCACGGGGATCTGGGAGGGTGAGCACTGCTTGGGGGCGGTGGCCCTCCCATGCCTGACATGCCAGCTGAGGGGCTGCAGCGGGGCTGGCTCCCTGCTTCTCCACCTCAGGTGGGAAAAGCCTCCCCCACAACAGCCAAGTGCTCTGCTGAGCTCAGCGCGACTGTTTCCATCTGTGTCTTCACAACACAGGAACGCGGCCCCCAGCAAGCCCCGGCGCTCTACCTGGCTCTCTGTTAGTGACTGTCCTGTGACTTTTCCACACTTAACACTTGCATGTGTGTTCACAATGACACCTGGGCTCTGCTTTATCTGCTTTAAATGCTGTGTTCTCTACTGCCACATCAATACTCTTCCCCCATTTCACGTATCCCCTTTCTGAGAGTCATTTAAGTTCTTTCTAGTGTTAGTCTTCAATCCAAATCAAAGAGCCCTTCAATGCTCGTTTCTGTACACCTCCCCCAACACATGGGTGTTGCAGCAACCCACTCCTGTATTCTTGCCTGGAAAACCCCATGGATAGAGGAGCCTGGTGGGCTACAGTCCATGGGGTTGCAAAGCATTGGACATGACTGAGCACGCATGGACACGCTTGTGCACACTTAACATGCACACGGGTGTTTCTAGGTGCTTCTATCTAGAGTGGAAGCACCTGGTTGCATCGTGTGGGCACCTTTGCTGACTGCCGCCAACTGCTGTTTACTTGGCACTGGTGTTTCCTGGTGCCGCCCAGAGTCCCGAGAGTTTGGCCTGGCAGCTCAGGCTTTATCTCACAGGTCCCTGGTTACTGGGAAGCTATCTTTTCACCTGCTTTCTGAGAACTGCCAGGCATTGCTCACTAGGGGAGACATGGGCAAAGCTTATTTTTTTGTAACTGATTTGCAGAAGTACTTTACATATTTGGGATACACTAGTCCTTATTGCTTATATCCTGATATATTATCTTTTCCTATTTGTGGCTTGTCTTCTCACTTTGTGTTGTTTCCTTGGATGAAAAGAAGCTTTTAATTTAAACGTACAGTTGTCCCTGAGTTCACAGTGGACTGGTTTCAGGACATGCCACAGACACCAAAATCCTGGGATGCATGGGACCTACAGCTGGCACTCTGCATCCACAGTTCTACACCTATGGATGCAACTAACTGCAGTTTGTAGTACTCTATGTATTTATTGGAAAAAAAAAATTTGTATATAAGTGGACCCAGGCAGTTCAAACCCATGCTGTTCAAGGGTCAACTGCAGTCAATTTATTGATCCTCTTCTTTATGGATTATGCTTTATATTTCTTACTTTAAGAAATTCTTAACCTAAGTCATAAAAATTTGCTTATCTTCTAAAGGTTGAAATGTTTTCACATTTAAGTCTTCATGCTGATTGTTGTACAGGTGTGAGCAGAGGTGGACAGAGATTTTATGGGGTCCATAGCTTATACAAATTGATCCTCTTTATGAAAATGCAATCAAAATTATGACTATAATTATTGAATCATCCGTTTTTAATGCTGCCTCAAATACCTGTCAAGCCTCATTATGAGAGTGGTTCTGTCCCACTGCTCTACCTCAGTCCTGCCCTGCCCTAAAGCTAGCACCACTCTGTCATCAGTCTTAATTCTTGGTACGGCAACACCCTGATCTTGTTCTTTAAAAGTATCTTAGCTCTTTAATTTACATGGTTTTTCACTGTGATGATACTGAACTCACAGCTGTGGGACTACTGGTATCTTTACCCTTGTGAGGCCTCTGTTCCCAGAACATGGTATGTAATATGATTCTGTATCTAACTGAAGCTTTAACGTCTCTCAGTATTTCTGTAATACTCTCCAGAAAGGTCGTATAAATCTTTTTGTTGGATGTATTCCCAGGTATTTTGTAATTTTACGTATGTTGATCTTATAACCTTTTGAACTCTCTGAATAGAGCTAATAGCTTATTTGTATAGTCTTGAAAATGTGGAAAAACTGTATTTAAGAACAGTGTTATATATATTTTCCTTTGAGAATTTCTTTTACCTATCTTTCAATTTCTGTTTATTTGCTTTTCTTTGTTGGGTGGAAGGTCATATTACATTGGCTACATTTTGAGTGGGCTTCCCTGGTGGCTCAGAGGTTAAAGCATCTGCCTCCAATGTGGGAGACCCGGGTTCGATCCCTGGGTCAGGAAGATCCCCTGGAGAAGGAAATGGCAATCCACTCCAGTATTCTTGCCTGGAGAATCCCATGGACAGAGAAGCCTAGTAGGTTACAGTCCACGCGGTCGCAAAGAGTCGGACACGACTGAGCGACTTCACCCACCTTCACCTTTAGTACTGTACAATGAAGAACAGAAGTGGTGATTAAGGGAATACTTATTCCTTAATATAAATTTAAGGGAATACTTATTCCCTAATATAAAAACTTATCTAAGTCAAAAAACAAATTATTAATAACTTAATAAATTATTAATTCTTAAATTAAGAATTTAAATAATTAACCCTTAATACAAAAAATGTAATGACAACAAAGTAGGTCTGTCCAAGGAATGCAAGGAAGGCTCAGTGTTGAGAGTATGTTTATGTAATAATACTCCATTACCAGATTAAAGGAGAAAAACCATATGGCTAATTAAACATGCAGAGAAAGCAGAGAATAAAATATAATATTAAAAATCCAGTGCTCATTCATTATTTTTAAAAAAAAGAACTTAAGAGTAAACTAGGAATGAAAGAATGTCTTAACCTAATATAAGTACCTGCATAAAACCTAAAGCAGCACACTTAGTGATAAAACTTCAGAAGCATTTTCATTCAAGACAGACCCAAATTCAGGTTTTGGTATTGTGGTTCCACTGGCCTCATCAAACGAGTTGTCTCGTTTTCCCTGCTTCCCCCTTACTTTGTGAAACCATTTATCTAAAATGGGATTGTCGATACTTTGAAGACTTGAGTGTGCTTATCTGTGCTCTTCTCCTGCAGAGGTTTCCTCTGCTCTTACAACTACACCAGCACCTCTCTCTTCCCAGCTCCAGGCCCTCCATATCTTCTCCCTGCTTAAGTTCTCTGCCAGCTTCACTGCGGCCTGCTCTGACATCAGCACTAGGGAGTTTTGCCGTGGCGGGGAGAAGTTAGTAACATTTGTCTATACAGTATTTGATTCTGGTGTTTTCTCAGAGTGGTAAATTTACTGAGAAAATCTTACCTTAATACCAATAGTATCTCCATCTTTCAAGTAATAAGGTGCACCCTGCAAATTATCTTGCTTTTTCTTCTTTTTCTTTTTGGTAGTTTGCTGGTTCTACAGAAGAATTCAACATCTTGAATTAAAACAAAAAATCTCAAATTCTTAGTAAAAATACCCTATCAGTCTGTGAAAAATGGTAAGCTATTCGCTATGCCAGGAAGGCCCAATTTTCTTGAGAAAGCCCCATGACTTTACCCAACTAGACACTGGAAGCCATGCAAACTTTTCAGGAAAGTATTTGGCAATTTCAATTTTCTCCACGGGAAGTGAGTAGACGTCGGCCACTCGCTGCCTCAGGGAGCTGGCTGTCCAGCCGCGGGCCGTGTCCCACAGCATGTCCACGGGCGGGCCGTAGGCTCTCTCACCAGGAAGGCGCATCTGTGTCCGCAGCAGCACGTCCCAGGGGCTGTGCCAGAAAACAGTTGCATGTCAGATTTACCACCAGAGGAGAGGGGTGCTGGGAAGGGCAAAGCTTCTCCTCTGACTGCTGCTTTGCCTAAGGGGTTCTCCCTGAACGAACCCTGATTGCTTGTGGGGAACTTTGATTGTGACTTCCTTCACTCCTGACCCAGAATGGAGGTGCGCGCCCATTCTGAGTGCACGGCACAGTTCCAGGGGAGGCAGCAGGCAGGGCTGAAGGCGGAGTTGGAGAAGCTCCTCCAGGGAGCACACAGGAAAGGGGATTGGCGACAACGGAAAGGGCCGGCAGGGCGAGAGGGAAGGGGCTCAACACGACCAGGTTCCCCGCTATGGCGACTCCCTAGTAAGTGCTGATGTCAGAGCAAGGCATGATGAAGCTGGAGAAGAAATTGAGGGCCTGGAGCTGGGGAGAGAGAGAAGGTGGTGTAGTTGTAAGAGCAAAGGAAACCTCTGCAGGAGAAGAGCACAGATAAGAGGTCCTTGGAGGAATAGAAAGAAAAGAAACATTCAGACAGGTCAGATGGAAATTCAGATGTGTGGAGTGTGTTTAAAAATGTAAAATAGTAGGATGTGAAATAAAAACTACAGATAAGAACTGGAAGATAGGAGAAATGAAAACTTTAAGGATGGTGAGACAAGAACAGTTTTAATGCTGTGTTTCTATTATACTGGTGTTTTATTGAAAGAAAGGGAAACGCAGTTGTAGATACGGACAACAGGGAGAGTGGAGGCCTGGTGAAAGGAGACGGGACTGAACGCGGGGGACTGTGGTCAGGAAGGGGTGTCAGAGGGTGTAGGTGTTTTGGGGTCACTGAGCAGAGCCGAGGTCCCAGAGCTTACAGAGGTTGGTCAGTGCAGATGCAGGGGTTGCCGAGGAGGAGACAGAGGCTGCTGAGGACCCCAAGGAGACAGGGTCCCAACTGAGGGTGGGCAAGAGTGCTCTGGAGGTCAGTCCACGACAAAAGTGCCAATGGGGAAGGGGGTCTAAGTAAGTGCATAACATGGTCTTCAAAAAAAACACTGCTCACAACAAATAACGACAGAGGGTCAAATTACACAATATTCTGTATTATAGAAAGAGCTCACACAAATTAGACTTTTTACTAAGACATCATTAAAAACAGGCAATATATATGAAACAGTTCACATACAAAATATAAATGGCCTACAAACCTTTGAACAAATGCCCCAATCTTACTAGTGATCAAAGCATTGAGGCAAATGAAACAAAATAACCATTTTTCAATTATCAATTTAGCAAACATTTAAACAATGACAACACTCAATAATGGCTTGACAGTGAGGTGAAGTAAATACTTAGAAACACTGCTTGTGGGAACATAAATTGATATACCTTAATGATTTTAATGGAAATGAATTTAATGATTTATTTTAAGAGGTTTAAAATGTCCATACTATTTGATCCAGAAATTCCCCTCCAGGGAAATACTAGAGTAATATAATTTGCACTAAGAATGTCTTTTTATAAAACAGTGGGATTAAGTGTAGGTCAGATAGGGGTGAAAAAACACACTTGTTATATAGGCGGGCAATGAGAATCATCATGTCGGGCAGAACTTATTATTTGGTGTTACTGACAAAAATGTCTTACACAAGAAAGTCCTATAATGAAAAAAAGAATAGTTATGTTTGCTCATGGACAACTCTGGGGTGATTCTTTATTCAATACACAAACTGACTGTGACAAAGGCGCTGCCCTAGGTAGTGGGGACGCAGCATGACCAGGAAACAGAGCGCTTGCTCTCCCAAAGCGAACGTTCTAGTAGGAGACAGATGACGATGGATGATTCAGCAACTGTGCATCAGGGGGCATCAGGATGAAAAACTCAGGACGAGGGGCAGCATGTCGGGTGCTCCTATCAGTCTGACCAGACTGTCTTCAGGCACTGATAAGAGCTGGGGGCGAGCATCTTGCTTACATTCAAGGTCATTATGCGTTCAGTATGCACTGGGACTGACTGAGAAATTAATCTGTTTTTATGGAAAAATGAATTCTAAGATCTAGATACCAGATATACAAACACATTTCTAGAACATAATCTGTTTTAAGTTGCCAGACTCATTAGAAGCAGTGAAAAAAAAACGCTTAAAATTTTAACAGCTTAACAGTAAAGAAACTCTCCGTCGGGGTCAGTTGCTGTTGTTTAGTTGCTGAGTCATGTCTGGCTCTCTTGGGACCCCGTGGACTGTAGCCCACCAGGCTCCTGTGTCCATGGGAGTCTTCAGACCAGAATACGGGAGTGGGCTGCCATTTCCTTCTCCAGGGGACCTTCCCGACAGAGGGATGGAACCCAGGCCTCCCGCACTGGCAGGAGGATTCTTTACCTCCTGAGCCCCCAGGGAAGCCTTGTGGGGATCAGACATGTATGTAATTTTGTATGTGTAGTAGGATGTCTTACCTCAAGTTTTCTTCTTTCTGAAGGGGCTCTAAGCAGATCTCAGTTCTCTTTCCCAATTTATATTCCCTGATAACAAATGAAACAAAACAATACTGAATGACATATTAATTTTTTAAAGGTTTTTCAAAAAAACAATTTCAAGTATTCTTAAGTGAAATAGTATACCATATAAGAACACTGAAAATTTAAGAGACTACCATGAAAAATTATACACCAACGAATTGTACAGCTGAGAAGAAATGGTAAATTCCTAGAAATATACAAACTACCAAGACTGAATCATGAAGAAACAGAAAATCTGAATAGACCAATTAGTAATGAGATTGAATCAGCAATTAAAAACCTCCCTCCTAACAAAAAAGAGTTGAGAACCAGACGGTTTTACTGATAATAAAAGATTTAATACCAATCCTTCCCAAATTCTTTCAAAAAAAAAAAAAACCAGGAGGGAACACTTCCAAACTCATTCTATGAAGCCAGAATTACCTTGATATCAAAATCAGACAATAACATTACAAGAAAAGAATATTAAAAGCCAATGTCCCTGATGAACATAGCTGCAAAAATTCGCAAAGCAATACTAGCAAAACAAATTCAACAATATATTAAAAGGATCATACACTATGATCATGTGGGATTTATGCAAGGGATGCAAAGATGGCTCAACATTTGCAAATCAATTGATGTAATACAACCACATCAACAGAATGAAGGGCATGATCATCTCAACAGATGCAGAGAAAGCATGTGACAAAATTCAACATTCTTTCACATTAAAAATTCACAACAAACTGGGTGTTCAACACCATAAAGGTCTTATTTGACAAGCCCATAGCTAGTATCATACTCAGTAGTGAAAAGCTGAAAGCTTTTCCTCTAAGATCAGGAACAGCACATGGATGCGCTCATACCACTCATATCCAACACAGTAGCAGAAGTGCTAGTCAGAGCAATTAGCAAAGAAAAGGAATCCAGGTTGGAAAAGAAGTAAAATTGTCTCCGTTTGTGGATGACATGATGATATTTACAGAAACTTCTAAAGACTCCACAAAAAAAAACAAAGCTTCTTAAATAAAAGGGGACTTCCCTGGTGGCCTAGTGGATAAGAATCTGCCTGCCGACGCAGGGGACACAGGTTTGATCCCTGGCCCAGGAAGATTCTCCACACCTCGGAGCAACTAAGCCTGAGGGCCACAACTACTGAGCCCATGCTCTGGAACCTGCAGTCCACAGGAGAAGCGGCCCCACTGAGGAGCCCTCACACAGCGAGGAGGAGTAGACCCACTAGCCACAATTACAGCAAGCCTGCGCAAAAAGCAACGAAGACCCAGCACAGCCAAAAATAAATAAATAACCAAATAGATTAAAAAAACACTTATAAATGAATTCAGTAAGGTTGCAGGACACAAAATCAATATATAAAAATCAGTTGCATTTTATATAATGACAATAAATTATCAGAAACAGAAATTAAGAAAACAATCCCAACAGCATCAAAAAAAAAAAAACAAAAAAAAAACTTAGGAATAAATTTAACCAAGGAGATGAAAGACCTGTATACTGAAAACTACCAAGACACTGATGTAAGAAATTGAAGACACAAATAAATGGAGCGATTCCATGGTTGTGGATTGGCAGAATATTGTTCAAACGTCCACACTACCTGCCACCCGCCTCCCACCAAATCTGTAAGTTCAATGTAATCCCTGTCAGAATTTCAACAGCATTTTGCAATTAAAAATAGAAACAGTTCTAAAATTTTTATAAACCCACAAAAGACCTCAAATAGCCAAAGCAATCTTTTCCTAAGAAAGAAGAACAAAGCTGAAGGCATCATGCCCCCTGATTTCAAAGTATACTATAAACCTATAGTTATCAAAACAGTGTAAACACACACGTATTAGTGGAACACAAAAGAGAGCCCAGAAATGGACACTTGCATATCAGGCCAATTAGTTTATAACATGGAAGCTAACAACCCACAATGGGGAAGAGTCTCTTCAATAAATGGTGCGGGGCGGGGGCAGGGGGGGAACTGGACAGTCTCATGCAAAAGAATGAAAGATCCTTATCTTACACCATGTGCAAAAATCAACTTAAAACTGATTAAAAGATTTGAACATAAAACCTGAAATTGTAAAATTCCCAAAAGAAAACCATGGGGTAAAGCTTTGGCATGATTTCTTTTTGGATTTGACACTAAAAGCAAAGGCAATAAAAGCAAAAATAAACAAGAGGGACTACATCAAACTAAAAAGCTTTTGCATAGCAAAGGAAACCATCAACAAAATTAAAAAGCAATCTATGAAGTAGGAGAAAGTATTTGCAAAGCTAAGGGGTTAGTATTAAAATTATATTGAGAACTCATACAACTCAATAGCAAAAAGCAATCTGACTAAAAAATGGCAGAGGATGTGAACAGAAAAATAAGACATACTAATAGCCAACAGGTACATAGAAAGGTAACATCACTAATCATCAGGGAAACGCAAACCAAATCCACAATGAGATACCATCTCACATCTGTCAGAACACTTATCATTGAAAAGACAAGAGAGAACAAGTATCAATGAGGGTGTGGAGGAGAGGGAACCCTTGTTTAAGGCCGGTGGGAATGTAAATTGGTTCAGCCACTATGGAAAAACAGTATGGAGGTGCCTCAAAAAATTAAAAAAAGAACTATCACATGATCCAGCAATCCCACTGCTGGGTACCTCCCCAAAGGAAACGGAAACAGGATTTTGAAGAGATTATCTGCACTCCCAGGCTCACTGCAGCATTATGAGCAGTAGGCAAGAGACGGAAAAACCTAGTGTCTTTACTGAAAGAATGGATAAAGGTGTGGTTTACGGGTGTGTGCATACACACACACACACACACACACACACACACATGAAGGACTATCATGCAGCCCTAAGAAAAGACATCCGGTGGCTTGAGATAACACAGACAGACACTGAGGGCATTATGCTAAGTGAGACAGGGCCACTGCTGTATGACATTACTTACATGCGGACTCTAAAAAGCTGAACTAAGAGAAACAGGGACTCGAATAGTGGTTTCTAGGGGCTGGGAAGGGAAAGGGAAGATGCTGGTCAAAGAGTACAGACTTTCAGTTATAAACTATAATCAGCATGCTGTACCTGACATCCCCAGGACATACTTATAACACTATTATATACGTACTTATCTTATAATACTATTATATAGTTGAAAGTTGCTGATAAGAGAGTAGATCTTAAATGTTCTCACAAAAAAATGGCAACTATATGATGTGATGGAGGTGTGAGCTAACACTATGGTGGTAAAATCATTCTGCAATATATGTCTGTCAAATCAATACACTTATACAGTGTTAGTGAGTTAAAATTGCTCAGTCATGTCCGACTCTTTGCAACTCCATAGACTGTTGCCCGCCAGGTTCCTCTGCCCATGGAATTCTTCAGGCAAGAATACTGGAGTGGGTTGCCATTCCCTTCTCCAGGGGATGTTCCTAACCCAGGTCTCCTGTATTTTAGGCAGATTCTTATATATCAATTATATCTCAATAAAGCTGGGGGAAAAAACACTCAAAATTTTGCTCACAGTCTCTGGACCAAAGTAAAAACAGGCAAAACTACATTTTTACTTAATATGAAAAACTGAAGTTGTCTCAGAGTTTGTGGTAACAAGCGCTGTCCACTTGACAATGTGAATGATCTGGAATGGGCTGTTAGGGAGTGCTCACCAAGAAACCTACTTGAGCTGCTGCTGGTGGACTCGTAAGAGCCGGCCTGGGCGCTTACTTTCCACTGTCCAGGCTCTGAGGAAGGCTGGGGATGGGATGGAAAACTCCAAGGAGGGCAAGGTCATGGCCTAGAAAAGACACAGACAACTGAAAATGCACTCTTAAAAACAGACTGCTTTAGGGAAAAAATGAAGCGCTACACAATGACATCTGAGGGAGACAGCTTCTCAAGTGATGATAGTATCTACCAGAAACCCACAGGAATCTCTCTTAAATGAAATTAATCCTGAGTCACTTTTGTATTCCTCTATGCTGAAATCACCTTGAGAGCTAAGTGACTTTTCTATTTCTGAGCCAAAAGTTCCTTTTTAATGATTATGTTTTAGAAAATGAAACTTTAGTTTCTATGTGACTGTAACTCAAAAGCAGAGGCCACTCTAATAAAAGCAAGGACTTGTCTTCAGTTTCCATCTGTGCTACTATCATTCAACAGTGTTCGCTCTGCCAAAGAAATGACTTTCTATTTTGAAATATTGCAGAATCTCTGGATCCAACTGCTAGGCCCAAACCACTGTACTAATTCTGTACAGTGGATATCTATTTATATACTTAGGTTGTATTATATGACACGGTCAATATTCATCCATTTTTTAATCTAGAAACAGTAATTTTGTATCTTTTAATCCAATATAAGAAAATAACGTTGCTTCCTTCTTGTTCTTAAGAGAATAAGATCATTTGCTTTTTTTGAGAAAGGTAATTCAGACAGTGAGGATACACAGGATAAGTCAATCAATGACTGATATTTAACTTACATGCCCCTACACTTTTTCCTTTATGAGGAAGGATGTTCATTTTAGTCCACTGAGAGTTAAGATGCTTCTTAAGCATTTTGTGTTGTATTCAACCGAGCCTTTCCATTTGGACAGAGCACTCTGTCTGTGAATATTAATGTCCAAGAAAACAATGCAATACCTAGTTTAACATTCTAACATAAAGCTGAGATTCTGACCTCCTGGGAAAACAATGCAATACCTAGTTTAACATTCTAACATAAAGCTGAGATTCTGACATCCTGGGCAACTGACAACACAGCTTTTGCTAACCACATTTAACACATGAATCACAATGATGCAAAAACGATGTAAATAAAGGAGTAAAGTGAATGCTTTACAAATGTTCCAACAAATGTTTCCCTAAAAAAATCAAAATGAACATAAGCTGCAAGTCACTGAGAAGACAGTCAAATGAAAGCACAGCATGCCTGTCAGAGTGGGAAGAAAAGAAGCCACAGGGTGACTGAACGAGCCCAGGAGCCCCCTGAGCAGTGTGCGTGTGTGGCCTGTGAGGTACTCACCACTGAACATGGCATATAACACATGCCATATCAGAACAGACTGTAATTGAGGGAAAAGGAAATAGAAGAATATATTAATATCTCACTGGAAGCAGCCAGATCACCACTAGGGTTCGCTGTAGGAGGAAGGCTGACCTGAGACTTCAGCTCCCCTAGGGTGGCATCTTCTGAGATTTCAAGGTCTCCCAAGTACCAGAGGGAAACTTCTGCGTGTGCATCACTGGGAGCACCTGCAAAGGACAGAGTGAGACTTCTGACAGGAGCTTTAGAGGAACTTAGCTCATATTTCTGAAATACAGGCTGTGCTGGGATACTGCACACAGGCTTAGTACAATTCTATTCAAGCAACTTGGTATCTGCAGGCTTCGAGTCAGCCTCTCAGGACTTCATGGGGAGGAAGCGGGTCTGGCAGATGGGCCGCCAGGGGGCGCGGTGTGGGCATAAGCCCGCGTCTTCTGCCAGGATGGGTCTGAGGCATTTCATTCACACTGCGCTGTCACTGAAAGCAACGGAAGCTTCAATGTCCTATCTGTTACAGTGAAGGGGCTGCTATTCCTACTGCCATGGGGAGCTTGAGAGATAATATATAAAAATTCCTTGAAAAAACTGGATACATTGCCATAATAATAAAGATAATAAAAATAAAAGATGGCAAATGAAAGGTGAAGCCAAAAAAAAAAAAACCCCCAAAATAAAAAAGCAAAACAGGATAGTATTTTATAGAGCTTACATACAAATCACTGTACAAAAATAGGATGGTATTATTATTATGCTATGAATTACAGAACACATAGATTTTGTTGTAATTTAAGTATACTTTAAAAACACACATTTCTGTCACCTCTCAGCAAAAGCAGTCATTTTACTTTTCTTTATGACACACTGGCTGCTGTAATTCTGTTGTGTTCTCACCTGGAGTGGAACTGGCTTTCCAGACGCTGCCTTGAGAAAGGGTACAATTCGTCTGGTCCTGGTGATCCTTCCAGTGATGCAGTGGCCCCCGAGGCTGGTACCACCAGATGGGCACTGTCAGGAAACCCTGAGGAATGGAGATTTCGAACTGCTGATGCACAAAGATTAAGTCAACTTCCACTTCCACAGAGAAACATCTTGATATAGAAAGTGTTCCTGAATTTAGTATTATTCCTTCAGATGTACGTATTAACCATCATACATTATCATTTACCACTTTTACATTCAAAAGTTTAAAATCATAAAAATCGGTATCTAGGATGAATGGGACTAATGTTCTACAAATTAGGAACTACGATAAGTGAAAAGTATAAACAAACTAACAAAATATTTGACAGAACAAACTATAAAAATACTTTCAGGCATTGGAAGAGCACCATAGCACAATGCACCAGTTACATGCAGTTTTTAATTTATAAAATTTTCTAAAGGAACTTTCTACAGAGAAGCAACAATCTATTGATCTAAGGTGCATTCCTATATAACAACTACATGAAATAAACCCATCTCCTAAAACACATTCTGTAATTTCAGTTTTGCTAACTTAACTGGTTCTTTCCCTCCCCTTTTTTGAGTTAGTAAAGAACCTGAATAGATTAACTATGCTACAGTGGTCAATTTCCAACAATAGAAGATGAGAATGTGGGGGAAAAAACACATATTTTTAAAGAAATGCATGCTAAAATTGAATATTTTTCTGTTTATCAAATTGGTGACAATTAATACTCAACTTCCACGCAATAAATAAATAAATGTAAATCAGAGCAAAAAACTCCATTTTTTTCATTCAGTTCAAACCTAAACTCTTGTAAATTGGTGCCAGGAGTATAAACTGCTGCCAAGTTTCTGGAAAGTAATTTGGGGCTGTCAAAATTTACAGTGCCCAAACCCTCTGACCCAGCCATTCTTTGGCTGGGATTTTATCTTCTGATATACTGGCCCATGCATACCGAGATATTCACTGCAAATTGTTTATGGCAGCAAAAACCATGAACCAACCTCAAGGTCCCTTTTTTGGAAGACTGGTACATTACAGCAGGCCATAACTTCTGACAAAGAAATTTCAGTTCCAGGAATTTATCCTATGGATACATATGTGCAAAATGGCAAACAGACAGTATTTTTGGCAGTGTTATTTGTATCAACACAAGACTGAGAACAACCTAACTGTACTGGTTAAATAACTCATGGAAGCCTCCATACACATCAAACAGAGTGAGACAACTTTTTGTGTATGGATACAGCATATATATGGGGATAAACCATTAACGAAGAAAGCTAGGTGCAGAATACAGCGCCAAGCTAATAATCTTTGCTGTAAATAGAAATATGTATTTACACTTGAATGTGCACACACATGCTCCATATACACACACATGTGTATCAAAGCACGTGCTTCTGGAAGGATACAAGGGAAGCTGGCTGCCGGTGGAGGGAGGACAGACACCACAGGGATGGGACCTCCTCTTCCTGGCTCAGCTTTTTACATCCTTTATATTCAAAAATTAAAGAGCACGGTATAAAATACGGCAGAATTCTTTGAAGTCATGAAAAAGAAAAAGGTAGGTCTGTATGTGCTGATGTGAAGAGATTCTCAAGACATACTAAATGAACGAAAACAAAAAACACAAGGAATAAAACAGTGCATAGAGTATGATCCCCTTTATGTAAACTTTGAAAAGGCTATGCACATATTCACACTCAACATACAAATAGGTGCAATGTTTTTCTTGGAAGTACAAGAAAGGAAAAATAATTGGGCTCTTTCTGGAGAGAAAGATACAAGAGAAACTTCTGTTAATTATTCTATAGCCTTCTACATTGTCTGAATTTTCTAATCATAAGCAAATGATTGTCTGAGTGCTAGAATTTGGGGTACTTTTGTTTTCCTCTTTATATGTGTCCACATTAATAAAAACAACTACTACTAAATATTGGCTTTTCTGAGTGGTCATATGCAGGGTCTATGCAGAGGAGTGGCACGAGCCCCCGCACAGACCCACACTAGGACTGCAGACTTGGTTCAATTCTCTGGGAAAACGATTTGGCTTGTTAATTCCACCTTTAGAATTGTCTTAAGAAGGATTTATATTTATTCTATTTATAAGAACAAAAAGTTTAAAACAAACTGAACTCCAAACCACAGGGATATAGATGAATTAAATTGTGCTATGTCATACACTGGAAATACTGTTTTTAGATTTTATGGTCCAGTTAAAAAATTCAATATAAAAAATAGGAAACAAAACTGTACATACAGTTGATGGAAGGAAATATATAAAGATGTAAAGTATGGTAGCTATCTGACTGGTAGAATTTGGGGTAAGTACTCTATATTTGTTATGATTGTATTTCCCCATTTTCACACGATGAGAACATAACGTCTTTGCAATCACAACACAGAAACTGCTATTTACAAAATGTCTACTTGGGAGCAAAGTCTTACCAGAGGAGGAAGTTTTCCTTCAATTAAAAGCAAAGTATCTCCAGAACAGATCATAAGCTCTTTCAGCTTTGCATCCTAGAAACACAGAAAGTGAAAGTCTTTTTTGTCATTTACGACTTCTGGAAGGAATAAAGAGACCATTCAATCTTTAAAAAAAAACAACACTGATGCCTCTATTATCGTTTCAAGAAATAAGTAGATGAATAATGAAGCAGATATTGAAGAGATGGAAATAAGCTAAGACTATAAAACAGTACATCATTATGTATTAAAACTGTATAATTAAGAACTTTAAAAGATGGATGAGATGAAAAATGGCAGACTAATTTACAGAAGATAAAATTTTAGTTAAGCTTAAAAGATGGGCTGGATTTGGAAAAGTCAGAGGAAACAAGGAATTTCTCAAGGAAAGAAGAACACGGCAGGACTTCCCTGGTGGTTCAGTGGTAAAGAATCCATCTGCTAATGCAGGAGACACAGGTTTGATCCCTGATCCAGGAAGATCCCACATGCCACCCGTGAGCCACAGATATTGAGCCCATGCTCTGAGCCCAGGGGCTGCAACTACTGAGTCCATGCATCCTAGAGTCTGTGCTCCAACGAAAGAGGCCACTGCAAAGAGAAGCCAGGCACCAGAACAAAGAACAGCCTCCTCTCAATGCAACGAGCGAAAGCCTGCGCGGCAATGAGGACCCGGCACAGCCAAAAAGTAAACAAACAAAATGATCCAGAGAGAGGATATGGGGTGGGAGGTGGGAGGGGGATTCAGGATTGGGAGCTTGTATACACCCGTGGCGGATTCATGTCAATGTATGGCAAAACCAATACGGTATTGTAAAGTAAAATAAAGTAAAAATAAAATTAAAAAAAAATTATCACAAAAAAAGAAGAACAAGGCAAAGTCAAGGTTAAGTCAAGGGTTAGTATGATTTACATATATGATTTACATAAAGGGGAAGCGCTAAGAGACTAATTAGAGGGGGAGGTATCTGCTGGAGAGTAACAGGAAAGAAAACTGGGTGGGAAATGGGTCACAGGTCAAAGAGGTGTGGAACAGAAAAAAGGGAGTTTTCAGTTGCTTTTAAAAAGCCACTCAAGATTTCTGTGAAGAGGATTTTTAAAGATCACCCTAAGTTGTCAGACCTGTGACATACTGATATTAAGTGGGGAATGAATACCTGGGCTTAGGGATGCCAGCTGTAGTAACTCAGGCAAGAGGCAAAAAAACACCAAAATGAAACAAAAGACCAAAAATCAGGGTTTGAACCAGGAGGCCAGCAATAGAATTGGTTGAGAAAGAGTGGAAAGACCGACAGGTCTCTGAAGGCCAGGACGAAATATGACCCACGTCAGGTAAGGAGGGTAAGCCACACGTGGGGCTGGACAAGGTTAGGATGAGAAAGACTGACAGCAAATCTGTGAAGTGGAGCCAGTTCTGAAGGTAATGAGTTTGCTTTTAGAGGGACTGTTTGATACTGGTTTGAGAATTAGTAAGAGAAGAAAATGAGGCAAATATTTGACTAGATAAACTCTTCTGACATCCAAACTTTATGTCCTGACAATTCTTTGAGGTCCACTTCTTACTCTAGGCTGTCAAATTCCTGGCCAGGACTCACAGGGGCCTCTCTATTGGCTGTTACACGGCAAAGACCTTTCTCTGGAAGGCCCTGCTTTAAATCAGCCTCTGCTGATGTCTAATTCCAGACTCTCACTGAACAGAAAGCAGGTACATAAAGACTGGGGGAAAGGGTTGTACTGAACACAATCATCTGAGGCCACAGATCTGGACTGTGAGGCCTGATGCTACTTGGAGCGGCAATAAGGAGATTAACCAGCATGAAAAGACACTCAGCATCACTGATTACTAGAGAAATGCAAAGCAAAACTACAATGGGGAATCCCCTCACACCAGTCAGAGGGGCCATCAAAAAAGTCTACAAATAATAAATGCTAGAGAGGGTGTGGAGAAAAGGGAACTCCCCTAAACTGCTGGGGGGACTGTAAATTGGTACAGTCACTATGGAGAACAGTAGGGAGGGTCCTTAAAAAACTAAAAATAAAGAGTTACTATATAATCCAGCAATTCTACTTCTGGGCATATATCCAGAGAAAACTCTAATCTGCAAAGATCCATGCACCCCGATGTTCACAGTGGCACTATTTACAAAAGCCAAGACATGGAAGCCACCTGAGTGTCCATCGACAGATGAACAGATAAAGAAGATGTGGCGCGCGCACACACACACACAATGGAATATTACTCAGTCCGAAAAATAAGAATGAAATAATGCTATTTGCAGCAACATAGATGGACTTAAGAGATTATCATACTAAGCTAAGTAAGATAAAAAGACAAATATACATTGCTTACATGTAGAACCTAAAAAATGGTACAAACGAACTTATTTACAAAACAGAATAGACTCACATACAAAGAAAGCAAATTTACGTTTACCAAAGGGGAAAGTGGAGGAGGGATAAATTAGGAGGTTGGGATTAACATATATACATTACTATGTATAAAATATATAACCAACAAGGACCTACTGTATAGCCAAGGGAATTATACTCAGTATCTTATAATAACCTATAACAGCAAGAGGGCTTCCCAGGTGGTGCTAGTGGTAAAGAACCTGTCTGCCAATGCAGGAGACATAGGAGACACGGGTTCAATCTCTAGGTCAGGAAGTTCCCCTGGAGGAGAGCATGGCAACCCGCTCCAGCAAATGAAAAAGAATCTGAAATAGACTATATATATATATATATTTTTTTTTAACTGAATCACTGTGTTGTACACCTAAAACTAATACTCTAAATCAACTATACTTCTATAAAAATCAAAAACAAGAGGAAGAAGAGTAACCAGACTCCAAGCATCCTATAATAACTTTGCTCCTAGGTCTTATCCTAAGTGTCTGGCGGGATTTAGAGATGCAGCTGGAAGCAGAGCCTAAGTGATTAGCTGCTAAGATGAATTCTGCCATCATCAACTTACAAAGAAACTCTTGAGATTAAAACATTCAGGTTTCAAAATTGAGAGCATATCTTCAAATTCTTCACTGGTTTAAATGTCCTTTGTTCTCTGTAGTTCTCTGCCTCTTAATGAAGAACTACCACTAGAGACATATTCTCTTATCAAAAGAGGACTCAATATGTATGCTAGATATGTTCTCACTTAGCTGAAACTTTCCCTCTGACTCTGAAAAAACTACAGTGAGAAGAAATGAAAGTAGATCCACATATGGATTCTTGTATCCTAAAAAAAGTAAGCTTTCTCTAGAATTTATTCACATGAATAAATTCTAGGGGTGGTATCCTTAGAAAAACACAAAACAATCACTTTACAAATGAAATGTATAGAAATAATCTTACTTCTTCACATAAAGGCTCCCCAGCTTCAAAGCACCAATCCATTTTTCGTAAATGCCATGTGCCTCCTAGGAAGGAATCAAAATCAGGATGGAAAAAAAGTCAGAATAATATGGTTTATGAGTTTTCCAGGAATGACCCTTCTGGATAAATGAATATCAAATGGGATATAATCTAATAATTATTGACTAATTTTAAAAGTAAATCATCTCTTCAGAGCATGAAAAAAATTAACTTGCTGCCCCAACTTGGTGAATCTTCTGTTTGTTCCACCAAGTACTATATGCCTGCAAATAAAAATACTTGGTACTAGTATGCAGCATCTATTTATACCTTTATTATTTAGTACATATGCATGTCTACATCACATGTTAAGTATAAACAGATGTACATACAAGCATAGAATCCCTTCTAAAATCACAAAGTTGTCTTGGACGTAAATACACGCTAACGTTACTCAGCAACTGGTAACATGTACAACAAAACTGTTCCTGTCAAGCAGCAGTTACCCTAACAAAAAACTGCGTTCAGTACAGCAGTTTAATGAATTGGGTATAAAAGAACATTTACAAATGTTAATTAGATTTCAGATTTTAAGCATGTTTATTACACTGACAAAATGGGAAGAGAATATTTTTTTTTGAGGAGAGGGAGCTGAGTAAAAGTTGAAAATCTTGGTTACTAAAAAATTAGTGATGTTTTATAACAATCAACTCCCCTACTCACCAAAAGAAGCTCTAGACCAGGAAATAAACACAGATCTCATATTTATCCTGCACAGGCCACAGGTTTTGAATCCCCCTCTGTGGCTCAGACAGTAAAGAATCTGCCTGCAATGTGGGAGACCCGGGTTCGATTCCTGGGTTGGGAAGGTCTCCTAGCGAAGAGGATGGCAACCCACTCCAGTATTCTTGCCTGGAAAATCCCATGAACAGGGGAGCCTGGTGGGTTACAGTCCATGGGGTCATAAAGAGTTAGACACAACTGAGAAACTAACACTTTCACTGTAGACCCTCTTTTGTCATTATTTCTAGTTTTAAACGCAGCACAGGTATGTCGCTTCATTGGTGTCCGACTCTGTGCGATCCTATGAACTGCAGCCGGCCAGGCTCCTTTGTTCATGGGATTCTCCAGGCAAAAATACTGGAGTGGGTTGCCATGCTCTCCTCCAGGGGATCTTCCCGACCCAGGGATTGAACCTGTGTCTCTTAGTCTGCCTGCATTAGCAGGCGGATTCTTTACCACTAGCACCAACTGGGAAGTCTCTTTAAATGCAGTAAGTTGTATCGATATTTAACTTAAAATAAGTACGTTTTAAAAAACAATACCAGTAAATTAAGAGTGAACACCATTACGTCACAGCACAGCATGGCAGAAAGAAATCAAGAGTTGTGAAATCAGAGCCACCTAGCTACTTGTGGTATAACTCTGGGTGAGCTGTTTAGCCATTCTCTGCATCTAAGAAATGGGAACAAATGAGGATCCCTGCTGGGAGGACTAGTGTGGAGATGAAACAAGATACCGCAGTAAGTTCCTAGAAGAGTGCCCTGAGCCTGAGCAAGCAAACGTCACTGCCGCCGGGTGACGGAACCCCAGGCTTCTACTCTGGTGCAGAGAATGGCAAGCACTCAGTCTTCTGAAACCAGCTTGATGCCTCCTCAAGCTCGCTCACATGGCTCCACCTGGGTAGCTACTTCAAGATATCCTGGGTTTATTTTTTTCATTCATGTTACATTCCTTCTTTACACAGAAATACTGGCATCAAACACACCATACTGAAATGCTGAATTAATGAGGTTAAAAAATAATCAGTAAAAGATCTAGGAAATTCCAGCGGGTCTAAATCTTAACCTTATCTCTTCTGTATCTCTGCTGGAGCCTATCTAGGCTTTCCTTCCTTAGAGGAGGCTAACCTACGCCTAGTTTTCTTTTAGCCTGCAAAGAAGAATCAGGAGAATTATGTGCATAGCTGACAACCCTGGAGAAAAACAAGTTTGAAAAGTTTTCATTAGGCTTATAGAAAATGCATTACAAGTAAAGGACAGGGACAAGCTTATGCATCATCATAGCCTGTAACTCACCTGTGAGGCCACATTTGTCCAGCATTATCTTCAGACACTGTTAAGAAAAAAAATTATGTTCATTTGTAGTTCTGTTTCTGAGTTACAGTACAAGAAACACCTTTCTTTTGACCCTGGGACTATCTGAGTCTGATTATATTTAACAACTCTCAAATAGATAAAAGACATACATGGTTAACTGGTTAGGTAAGCACTTCTTAAGGGCTAAGGAGGTGCCAACTCAGCAGGAAAAAAAAAGCTTCCAGTGTTCACAACCAGAACCAGAACGTTCATCCACTTCCAGGTCTGCAGTATGATTTTCTTATGAGGACTAACAGTGTATTTCTGACCAGATATGATTAATTAGGTTGCTTTCACCATGACTTCCCAGGTAAAGAACCCACCTGCCAATGCAGGAGACCTATGAGACATGGGTTCCATCCCAGGGCTGGGAAGATCCCCTCAAGGAGGAAGTGGCAACCCACTCCAGTATCTTGCCTGGAAAATTCCATGAGCAGAGAAGCCTGGCATGCCACAGTTCACAGGATTGCAAAGAGGCAGACATGACTAAAGTGACTTAGCATGCACAGATAAGTAAACTGTGATTCTCATAAAAGGAGATTAGCTTTTATTTATCCAAGAAGCAACTGATCATACACCAACTCACAAGGGGAAAACTGTGCACACTGTGAGCTCGCAGCACAATTCAGTGAAAGAGACACGATGAGCAGACATCAGAGCAAAACAACAACAGTTGTTAAAGACTCCCGACTTCTTGAGCTGATAAATATTCTTAAATAAATTTAGGGCAAAGGAGTAAGTAAAATTTGATTTACGCTATAACTGAGCAGAAGGGAGAGGGCTAGGGATGATGACTGCTGCCCTGCTTGGCTTACAGGAAAATGGCAAACAATCCAGACAGCCCTGGATTGACAGGGGAACGTTTACATAAACTATAAAAGGTCTTAAAACAATTAAAGGATAAACCCGATTTGTATTTACTGGCCTTAAAAAAATCTTTAAAATATTTTAAGTGAAACGAAGTTCTAGGATCCCATTTATGATTTTAAAAGAAACCAAGTCAAGCTCTTATTTCTACATGTACATACATACTACACATTGGTACACACACAGCAAAGGTGTGGGAGGATACACTATTGATGTGGATGGGATTACATTATCCAATGACAAAAGTGACTTCTGAAGAAAGGACAAGAATAGGGTGGTAACTAAGGAGGACTTTTAGTTACCTGTAAAGTTTAAAAAGTAAGACTAAATCTACAATTACTTGTATGATTAAAAATAAAAGCAACTATAGAATTAAAGAGTGTTTAGAAAACGATGATGGGAACAACATAGAATGGGGCCAAAGAAAACTGGATTCAAAGAAAACCACAGTCTCAAAGGCCTCTATTATTTAAGAAAAATGAGCAATTAAGCATTTAACTTAACTGTGTTTCTGACAGAGGAAACTACCAATATAAAGGCCCAACAGCACAGAAACCAACTTGGCAGCAGTAGAGCAAGTGAGAGTAATAGTTACAAGTTCTGTTTTTTTTTTTTTTTTTTAAGATACCAAAGGGCCAGATCACAAGGAACTTGCAAGGTCACTCAGGGGCTCTGCTCTCATTCCAAGTGAGCTGGGAAAGCAGAGGAGGGCTGTGTGTAGAGAAATGACTGACCTTAACTTTAAAGGATCGCTCTATTTCTTTGTAAGCATGTACCCTGGGAGGTGCCAGGTTAGAAGCAAAGAGGTCAGTTAGGAAGCTGCTGGAATAATCCAGATGAGGGGTGAAGGCTGTGAAAGCAGTGAGGGAATGAGATGTGGTCAGATCCCAGATAAATCCTGATGGTAGAACCAAAAGGATTTCTTGGAAAACTGGTAATGAAGAAAGAAAGAAAAGAATCAAAGATGATTTCAAAGGTTTTGGCCTAAGCAAGTGGAAAATGGAGCCACCATAACGGAAAAGGAAAATGTGAGTGAAGTGCATTTGAGGGAGGTCAGGAGCTCCATTGTAGGAGTGCTATCATTTGGGATGACAATCAGACAGCCAAGGAGTAGCTGGATATGTGAGTTCAGCATCTATGAACTGAGCATGAGGTGCTCACAAGGCAGAGAGAAAAGCAAACAGACTGAGAAGGGGAGACCTGAGAAATGGGATGAGAACCTACAGAGCTGCGGTCTTCTAAAGGCAAATGACAAATGTCGTCAAGTACGTTACTGCTGCTGAAAGAGCAAGGAAGCAGATGCCTGGGACCTGCTCACCAGACACGGTAACACGGCGGCCTCTGACAGCCTTGACGCAGCAGTTTCAGCTCTGGGGAGGGGAGTGGGTAGGCATCTGGAAGGAGTCTGTCTACAATGGTTTCAGGACAAAAGACAGACATACACATTCTTCAAAATGAAAAAACACTCAAGTTACCCAAGGTCACACCCCAGGCACAAAGGACTAACCATCTTTTCCTCTGAGGAGCTGCTGCCTTTCCACCAACGTATCTCCAGTCCCTCTTCACACTTCCAATGTATGAACATAAATAAGATACTAAATTGCCCCTAACTCTTGATAGCATCCAATCCACAATTAGCCCATATCCCTCCTTACAATCATTTAGCACAAGTCCAAACCCCGTCAGGGAGGTCATTCGGGTGAGAGGGGAAGGAGGTGGCAGCGGTGGAGAGAGGGGTGTCAGGGGCACTCTAACGTCTGATTCCTGTGATATGCATTTCATGCTGCAGTAAGTCAGTAATAAACCTTTTTTTAAAGCTAACCACCCCCAACAAAAAACTCATTAAAGTTAACAGGCAAATGAAAAACTGGAAAAACATTCACAGTATATAGCAAAGGGTTAAAAATATATATTATTAAAAATATGTTTAAGCACAGAAAATTTCAAACTTATGCAGAGGGTTATAAAATGAGCCCTCAAGTGCCCATCTCCAGCCTCAGTTCCTGCTGTGGCCTGTCTTGTTTGTCAGTACCCCCACTCATTTCCCCTGTCTAGCTCCCCAGATTCTTTTTTGAAGCACATGTCAGGATATCACTTCATTTATTGATGTTCAGTACTCATCTCTAAAAGATGAAGATTCTTTAAAAAACCGTAACTGGTAAATAATTATGATATAGAATTCCTAAATAATGAATATCCTGTCAATGTTCAAATTTCAGTTCCTGTGGTTTGAATCAAGGCCCATATGAATTCTATACATTGTGCCTGCCTGCCTATTTCTCCTGCCTTCTTTAACCCTGCTATTGATTTCTTGAAGAAGAGTTTTCCACTTGGGAACTGTGCTGACTGCTGGCCTGGGGTGCATTTAACAGGTCCCTCTGTCCCCTGAACTTCTTACAAACTGGTACTCAGACCTTGATTGGACTCAGGTCCAGTTTTATGTTTTGGCAAGAGCATGGGTATTGCTTTGAATCTCTAAATGTCTGGGTGTTACTCTTTTGGGGCTGTTAGTTTTTCAGGATCATGGCTTAGATCCATTAATTCATTAGGACTTGAAAAACGGTGATAGTTTAAAATTTCTTCTTCATTTTATTAGCTGGGATATGTCTATTTTAAAAAATCTTCTCATTATCTATTTTGTTATTGTGAGGTAAAGTTTGCAAAAGAAAAACAGGATAAATATTTATTCTTTCCTTTATGGTTCCCTGGCATTCACTAGTTAGCAATGAATAGCATATTTTTAAAGATCATTATGAACTCATGGATTTTATGTATGTGTGAATCAGATTTCATTATTATTCCCACTGAGGTTCAAACGCTTATCTTCAGGTTGGCTCCTGACTCTTTGCTAATCCCAGACATCTCTGCAGCTTCACTGCTTCTGTTGTGGTAAGATGTTCCAGGTTCCTCACACACTTTCCTGACCTAGCGACAGGACAAGCCATTACTCCAAGAAGTCCCAGCTCCTTCCTGGAAATGGTACTGAGCAACCACAGTCTGGGTGGTGGGGCGCCTGCCACTACTAGGCTGTTCATTGCTTCTACAAGCTGTTTCAGGAGACAGCAATAGAAAAATAATTTTTTAAAGAAAAAATACATCAGGTTCATTCTGACTCTTCTAATTAAAATTCAGGAGTGCAGGCTTTATTTATAACCACATTGATGTTATCTGTCTCTTCATTTTCCAATACTGGAAGTCCCTGTTCTCAGTGATACCAACGTAACTGTTTGCTTTATCACACACACACACACACACATTCATATCTGTGTGTGTCAGATTATGTGTGTATACATAATGTAAAATCACTGGAAGGAAATATACCAAAATGTGAATATTAATGGGATAAGAGATAATGAGGAGTTCTAATTTTTTTCTTTTAATCCATTTTTATATATCCCAAATTTCTACAATAAACATGTATTATCAGTAGTCAGAAAAGAAAAAAATAAAAAATCTTATTTTTAAAACCACGGCTGGCTCACCAACTTTCAAGCCAACCAAAGTACTCCTTTAGTGAGTACATAGAATTCTTTAAAGGATATTATGTAAATCATAGCCTTAGGATCGCAAAACCCTAATACAGGTTACCACTGCTCCCCACCCCAAACACCCACAGACCCTGGCTCCCAAAGTAAAATAACTTACATCCCTCACAGATATTGTTTCCTCTACTATGATCTCCATCTCTGTCCCAGGGTGAACATCACTCCCCAAAGCGAAAAACAGGAACAGCTAAGATTGAAACAGAGGTATAAACACAATTTAATTTGAATTTTAAAATTTTATAAATATATAATTTATTTCCAAAAGAGAAAGGCTAATGATCATAAAACATTAATAAAAGTCTCAAATTATGTAAAAACAAGTCTTATGTTGAGTAAAGTTATAATTTAAACAATAATCTTGACTACCTAGAAAAGTAAGATTCTTTATCACCAATGTTTTTACTCCTAATAAACATCTCTCACAGCGATTTATTCTACTATGATCTCCATCCCTTTCTCAGTCATTCCTCAAGGAGATTTGCAATTATTGTACACTGTAAGCATTAACTGTGTTTTTTCTGAGTCCTTAGTTTGTGATCTTATTTTCTGTACAGAGGCCTCATATACTTCAACTCCCAGAAACCCAAAGAAAAAAATGTAAACCTGACTTCTTGTCTGTTCAGTTTCTTACAGCCTTCTTTTTCCTTTCTAATGCAACTTCACTTGTCATGTTTCTCATTCTCCGAGCTTGTCATGTACTACTATTTGCTAGAGTTTGGGGAAGAACAAATTAAAGGGTGGGGGTGGTTGGGAAACTAATAAAGTGGATTAGTTCCAATAATAGGGATCCAGGAGCCAGGAGGATCTTGATATATGAGTTCAGCTTACCCTGATACAGAGTCCTAACAGTAACGACATCATTATGCCTTCTGGACTGTTATGAAAGTTTATTAAGTAGGCAGGGCTTCTGGCAAAGGTCAGTCTGATAATATTTTATACATAAAATGAACACTGATAAGAAAAAAGCTGCCGTGAGTCTATTATTACAGGCAGTAATTAAACTCAAAATCAGTACACTGTATTTCATTAAATCTAAAATACTGCTGATTGTTACTTATTATTGGATGGCATCACTGACTTGATGGATGTGAGTTTGAGTGAACTCCGGGAGTTGGTGATGGACAGGGAGGCCTGGCGTGCTGCGATTCATGGGGTCGCAAAGAGTCGGACACGACTGAGCAACTGAACTGAACTGAAGAAAGCAAGCACAGCACCAGCTATAGCTGTAGGAAGCCACAGACTGTAAGATGCATCTAAATCTCACAGATATTAAAATGTAGGAGGAAAGGGGTGAATTTTAGAATTTATGAATTATTGTGGTTGAAACTAGAGGCAATTCAACTTTAAAGATCCCCCTTAACCACAAAATTTTCACAGGAAAACAATTTTATGAATATACTCTGACATAACATTTTTGACTTAAACACAGAGAACTAACTATACGGATATATTCCTATAGATAAAAGGTATACTCTAAGGAAAAGGAAAAATTTTTAAGAAAAACAGTATTACTACAGTAGTTAAGGAAAGAATTTTGCAATTAAGAGCTTCCAATCATGGGAGGGTGGGTTTTGGTCTGTCAGGTGACCTCCTTTTACCTGAGAGGAAGTCGGTGCTTTTCCAGGACACAGTCCCAATGAACTCCCCATCTTCAGTCCTGCTTCCTTCAGAGTGCATCTGTCTGGCACTATAAAGAATTTTGATAATATGGTAAATGTTACTAATTCCTACCTCTTTGGGCAAAAGAATACACTGAGATCATCTTTCTTTAAAAATCAAGAATGTTAAAGAAGAAAACTGAGTTGTCCTCCATGCAAAAGGATTATATACTAGTTGTTTGATTTCAGATTTTTTTCACTCTAGAACATTATTCTTGTTATCTGTACAACAGTGCTAAGAAGTAAGAGGCAGCTTTCAATGTTCTAGATTCATACTTAATAAAAACCAGAAAGCTGTTGGTTGCAAGGATTATGTAATATTGTGAAATGATTCATGAATGATGGATTAGCCTCTTTCAAGTTAAAAGTTGCTGTGATGACTACCATGAACAGTTTGAGTAAATTAAGTCTAATGACAAGATGCATTACAGAGGTAAGAATCGTCTCTGGTTACAATAACTGGTGTCACAATAAAATTAGCAAAACAAAAACTTTGATAATAAACCTGGAAAGATGTAACTAGATTAAAACCATGACTAAAATGAGCATCAGTTAATCAGGAAGAAAGATGTCAGAAAGTAAACAGAGGTGACTGAAATTTGGGATAAGACTTCCTGTAATCATAAGAAAGACACCTGGATAACAGTATGGTTTATAAACAAGTTTATAAAAGGTAACTTCAGAATATTAGGTATTAGAAGTCACTGTTTAAAGTAAACATGTTGACAAAGATAGACGGCATGACTATGTGCCAGCTTTTGAAGGCTAACAAAAAGATTTACCTGGACAAAGCAGTTTCCCATTTCTATCAATAGGCCTCAAACAGCTGTTCTCAGCTATAAATAAAAAGATGCTGGTTAGTGCAGCAAACAAACAAAAAATAAAAAAGATACTCTACTGTGTTAATTAGCAAGAAGTTGAAAAACACAAACAAACAAGAGACAAAAAACAAACACCCAGCAATAAAAAAAACCACGTACAGGCAATCTTCCCTTTGTGCAGCAGCACAGAACCATAAGGACACCTGTGCAAGGTGAAACTGTGTGAGAAATCTTAATCAGAAAAATTATGATTGCACTGTGACTTTTAAAAATTTCTGTCAAAACATTAAAACTCTGTCAGTTATATGTGTACAGTGAAATGAAAAAAACCAGTAAAACTAATATTTACACTCTAATTTAAAACACTACAGACATGGGGAACTAGAATGTTTCCTTTGCAAAAAACAGATCAAGAATCTTTCTTCTCGTACAGCTCGCAGGACAGGGTGAGCATCTTCTCTGCCCCTGAGGCTGGATCAGCTTCCAGTATTTTATGCTTAGCAGTTTCAATTTCGTGAAATATCTCCAAGAGCTCCTTTAACATAAAGTTTTGTGCCAACATCAGTTCCTCTGGGATTATCTTCATAACTTTTCATCATGACCACTTTCCTCACTTCTGTGAGTTCATGCTCACTGGCTCCTCTGGCTGCAGACCTTGAGTCTCTTGAATGACAATAATCAGCTCCATATATATTTGTTTCTTGCCTGCACTTTCACTGTTGTTGGCTAATTATCCTTTTTTTTTTTTTGGTAAAATATCACCTGGTTTTATCATTTGGAGAAAAGGAGACCATAAACTACACACTTTGCTGTCCATGCGTTGAAATGAACAGCAGCTGTGTACTGACCAGTTACTGACATGCTTTAAAGAGTAAAGTAAACTGATTACTGATTACACCTCAGTTCAGCTCATTTCAGTTGCTCAGTCGTGTCTGACTCTTTGCGACCCCATGGACTGCAGCATGCCAGGCCTCCCTGTCCATCATCAACTCCCGGAGTTTACTCAAACTCATGTCCATTGTGTCGGTGATGCCATCCAACCATCTCATCCTCCGTAGCCCCCTTTCCTCCAGCCTTCAATCTTTCCTAGCATCAGGGTCTTTTCCAGTGAGTCAGTTCTTCACATCAGGTTGCCAAACTGGAGTTTCAGCTTTAGCATCAGTGCTTCCAATGAATATTCAGTACTGATTTCCTTTAGGGTTGATTGGTTTGATTTGGCCCTTATACTACAGTGATGTGAAGCTAGCATAGAATTCTAATACAATCTCCTTGATAACTGAAACAGCTTATGTTAAAGAGTTCTCCAATTTAAAAAATGCATTTAAAATACTGGTGTTTTGTTTTTAATTTTCGTTTTCTTTTGACAAATGCCATGTGTCTTCTATGTGCCAGGCACTGTCCTAGAAACTGACAATAAGCAAAACAGTCATGGACTCTGCCTGCAAAGAGCCTCATCTATTGGAGGAGATGGACGTTCACTGCACAAAAAACAGGCAGTTATAGAGTAAGACCACAAAGGAAAGGATGAGGTGTTAGAATGAGACAGACAGACTGAGGCTGTGCAGTCAGGGATGATGAATGTTAACACTTCAGTAGAGACCAAAGGAAAGACTGAAGTTAGCAGATGAAGAGTAATGAGGACGGAGTTCAAAGAGATTACAAAACTAAGAAGTCGCAGGGGTCGAAGAGACCTTGTGCACCAGAAAACCCAGAAAGTGAGCATGTAAGTGTGATGTGAATGACAGATGAGTGGAGGGCGAGGTGAGTTAGGCAGTGGTCAGAAGAAGGAGGCTCCTGTAGGCGAGGAGCCCACAGGCAACACGTTACAAAGTACAAAGAGCACAACAAAGGGGTGTGAGCAGAGGGTGACGTGATTCGACGCACCTATGTTTAAGAAGATCACTTGCTATATAAAGAACAGTTTGGAGGGGAGGAAGAATGGAAGGGAGTCTGTGACATGGTAAGACAATGAACTGTTCGTCTTAAGAAGCCATATATTTTTAATCAACTTTATTGAGATAGACTTTACTTACAGTAAAGCACATCCAGTTTAAGTGCACAGTTCAAAGAGCTTGATAAAACACTCAGTAACCCCCAGCAAATCGAGGTAAATTTTGCATCACCCCTTAAATGCCCTCATGCCACGCTGTAGCCAATCCCCCCATCCCCTAGTCCTGATCTGACTCTCTAACTCCAGCTTAGGTTTTCTTTTTTGACAATTTCACATTCTCAATGCAATCCTAAGAGTACCACTCTTTCATGCTAGCTTCTCTTGCCTGGCATGATGTCTTTGAGATTCACCCACATTTTGCATGGGGTGGTAGTTCACTTCTTTCATTGATGAATAGTATCCCCTTGTCTGGAATTTGTTCACCTGCTTGTGAACATCTGGATTGTTTCCTGTTTTGGGTTATGAACATTTATGTACAGTATTTGCAAGATTTATATTTCAATTTTTCTTGGATGAAAATCCAGAAGAATTGGTAAATGAATGTTTAAATCACAGGAAATAAGCTGACTCTTTACCAAAGTGACTGTCATTTCATGCTCCCACAAGCAATGCACAGGATTCCAGTTGCTCCACAACTTTGATGTCACTTGGTTTTGTCAGCATTTAAAATTTTCATCATTCTGCGTGTGTAGTGATGTGTCATTATGGTTTCAGTTTGTGGGCTAATGATACTGAGCACCTTTTCCTCTGTCTGGTGGGTGTTCACAGGTAGAGTTTCTTTTGTAAAGCAGCTTCCCAATTTGAGCTGTTCATCTTCTGATTAGGTAATAAGTTTTTTTTTTTTAATGTATACTGGATGCAGGTCTACTGACAAATCCATGTTTTATAAATTTTTTCTCCCAGTCTGTGGCTTGTCTTTTCAAATACCTTTTGAAGAAGTTTTAAATTCTGCAGTAGTCTAATTTGCTTTCTCTTTCCTGATTTGTACTTTTTGAGTCCTATCTTTAAAAAGAAAATCTCTTCCTATGGTAAAAGGAACAAAGATTTTCTATGTTTTCTCCCCAAATTTTATAGTTTTAGGTTTTAACATTTAAATGATGTGAGTTCATTTTTTGGACTCAATGGACATGAGTTTGAGTAAGCTCTGGGAGTTGGTGATGGACAGGAAGGCCTGGAGTGCTGCAGTCCATGAGGTCACAAAGAGTCAGACATGACTGAGCGATTGAACTGAAGGCAAAGTTGGAGGCTTACTTTTGCATTTATGGCTGTCCAACTGGTGCAGCACTGTACGCTGAAATACCCCATGGAAATACCTTGGCACTTTTGTTGAGAGACAACTAAATATGTTTGCATCTGTTACTAGCTATTTCAGTGTAGTTTCATTGAAAACACTTTAGAACATTTTGACATATGATCTCTGTTATATATTCTTAAAAGATTCCATTAAAAATGTGAAAACTATTCTTAACTCACGGGAAAAACAGGTTGCAGGCCACAGTTTGCTGACCTCTGCTCTATGCATCTACTCTCATGACAACACACACTTGTTGATTTCTATAGTTACAGAGTAAGTCTTGAAATCAAATAGTGTAGTTCGTTCACTTCTCAGGAAATAGGGATTCTGAAAATCACACAAAGCAGCCAAAAAAAAAAAAAAAGATTTCGTAAATACTGCCAAGGATGTGAAGAAGCTGCAACCCTGATACATTGCCAGTGGGTGTGTAAAAGACTCAGCCACTCTGGAAAACAGTATGGCAGTTTCTTATAAAGTTAAACACAGTTCTGCCATATGATCTAGAAATTCCAATTCTGTACATCTACCCAGGAGAACAGAAAACGTTTGACTACACAAAGACACAATCTTTACAGCAGAGTTATTCATAAAATCCCCAAAGTGGAAATAATCCAAATATCCCCGAAGTGGAAATAATCCAAATATCCATCTACTGGTAATGAACCAACAAAATGTGATATATCCATACAATGGAATACTAGTCAGCAAGAAAACGAACAAATTATTGAAACATGCTAAATCATGGATGAATCTCAAAAATAATATAAGTGAAACAAGCTAGTCACAAACAACTATATATTATATGCTTCCATTTACATGAAATGTCCAGAAAAAGCAAGTCTAAAGGGACATTAAGCAGATGAATGGCTCTTAGGGACCTGGAGATGAATGATCCTTTTGGAGTGATAGAAATGTTCTAAAACTGGATTGCTGTGATGATTGTACGACTTTACACATTTACTAATAATCACTGACTTACACTTAAAATGGATGTTTTATTATATATAAATTATACCTCTTATAATAAAGTTGTAAAAGAATACCTAACGCCAAGTAAATAGTGAATTTGCAGAATGTTATATTCATTATGACAGAATAAATATGAATGTAAAAATATAATATATAATATATACAGTACAATGTGAATTCAGAAACTAGATACACACCCAGATCAGATATACTGATTTCAACTGGGGAGGGAGGGAGGGAGGGTTAGGGCTGAGGAGAACAACAGGGCTTTATTTGTCATATCTGAAGGAAAAACAAACATGGCAAGATGTTGACATTTGTCCATTTTGGGTGGTAGATGCATGAGTTTTCCCTAAACCATATTTTTTGTATAAATACTCTCCCATATTTTTTTCAATTAAAAATCAAAACTAAATTAAACCAAAGTAAACATAAATGATTACCTCGTTCCTTCAATAATTTAAATTCCTTTATGGCTTTAATTCGAATCTCAAACACCACCTGAAACAGAGAAATAAACTAATGACTGTGTACAAGTTAAAAACAATGGGAGGAAAGGAAAACGAAGATTATCAGCGTGTGCATATGCAGATTATCTGAGTTACTAATTACCTGACATGTGACAATTTTTGCACACTTGAAAAAAAGTTATTTCCTTCCCTGAAATTCTCCCACAAAGTCAAAGGGAAAAACTTAGATCTTGGTTAAGTTTTTACCAAATTGATAATAATTGGAACAGAAAAGGCCTCCTACAGAAAACTTTAGAAAACTAAACACATAATAGTAGCAAAAGGCAAAAAAATCAAAAAACAACTCACCTTTCTGATGATAGCAAACAAAATACACTGTAGACAATCATATTTCTTTATGTCAAGAATGATGAATTTAGGGCCAATAAGTATTAATTATATAAAAATGTACTAATCCAAGAGTACTGTTTAAAATTTCTATGTAAATTATCTTAGACTTTTCTTCTTTTTAAAAAAATTTAGGCTAATTGCCTCTAGGGCACAAAATTGCGGAAATTTAGGGATAAAGAAAATCATAGACTCTACTTTGCCACCAGTGCCCCCCTCCCAGCTTGTCCCACCACCACTTCTGCTGTGCCAAGATGGAGCAGAGCCTGCAGTAACCAAGGACTGCATCAGCCTCCTGCTCAGGGTCAAGGAGGTAGGTCTCTTAAGCTATGCGGTACTGACCTTATATTATCCCCACTACTGTGCAAACAAATATTAATGCACCTTGAGAAACTGTAAATTTATATAAAAGAAAACATTCTAAGTTTTCAAAATGAAGTTACAGAAAAAAATCTTAAGAGACGACATAAATATTAAAAGATGTTTTCTGAAATTCTGTTTAAGGAAACCAGTTTAACAGTGTCAAATGGAAAAAGAAATGAAGAAAAATCCTTTTTAAGAGCAACTGGTTTTATATAGAGCAGAGTATACTGTAGAGCAATTTTAAGATAAACTTTGTAAAATCCAAACACCAAAGAACACAAAACCAAAACAAACACCTGGCTTAAAAAGTACAGAAAAAACTCTTAAAAATAGCATTTCATAGTTATCAGAGTCAGAAGATTCCATGAACTAATTAAAAAGGTAACTCTCACATTCTAATTCTAGGCTTTGGAGGGGAAAAAAAGGCACATAATTTCTTGACATGTGTCAAAGGCTAACAAAAGTAAATAAGCAATAATCAAATGTTACAAATAAAAAGGTGACTTCTGAAGAATTAGAAACTTACTGAGATGATTGTTCCAAAAGATTAGGGTACTGCTTTCTAAACAAAATTCTATTAACTAAAAAACTGTCAGCCACACTTATAGTCTACTCACTGTGTTAAGAGTTGCTGATATTTTAACTTGCTCCTCTTCAGATTCTAATTGGCTTAAATTTTTAACTTGGAGCCAGTTGATCTCATTCACAGTATTGATCCATTTCCCTTGTTTTGTCAACAAACTGTAGGTAAAAAGACATTTTAAAAATGTGTGTTCACATAGTCCTTTTATGGATCAGAGAGGACTGGAAAATTCATGCTTTTCCTTAGGCATCACTTCCAAAATTTACCACTTAACATGGCTAATTAAGGTGATCAAGTTCTACTGAGTTGGGCTTTTGAATGTTGACTATCTTTTTAGGGCAGTGTTAGTTAATTCTACGGAGTCTATATTCATGATTCCAAATATTCTTTGCCTTATACAAATAATTTGTTGCCACATTTTTCAAAGAGAACTGTTGTAATTGAACAATCAGTTGTTAACTTCTACCAGCATACTATAATTACTTGGGGAGCTTGAAAAAGGGATTCCCTGGTGGCTCAGACAGTAAAGCATCTACCTGCAATGTGGGAGACCCGGGTTCAATCTCTGGGTCGGGAAGATTCCCTGGAGAAGGAAATGGCAACCCACTCCAGTACTCTTGCCTAGAAAATTCATTCCATGGATGGAGGAGCCTGGTGGGATACAGTCCATGGGGTGGCAAAGAGTTGGATATGACTGAGCGACTTCACTTTCACACCAAAAGCCCACCCACAGAATTCAGAAGCAGCTTGTCAGCAGGACAGCACACACACTGTGCAGACTGACACTGGGTAAACACCGCATCTAATGGAGCCCACTCACACCATCCACACTGTGTATTTGTATTTCTATTACAGAGGTTAAAAAATCTATTATGATAGCAGACGGCAGTGGAGTATCTTGTTCTAACAAGATTTTCCTACAGATAATAGTAAAGGTTCCTGAGGAAGGAGTGACTTCTGATTTTCACAGAGGCACTGAATGGGCCAGCAGAAGGCCTCTTTGGGAGTATGTAACAGAGACCTAAAACACAATTCTACACTTCATTTCAGTTATTCCACAGTGGGACTCCACCTTGAGTCAGCAATCCTAAATGTGGCAAAGCTTAAAGCACAAAGATGCTCCCTGAGACCACTTTCAAATAATGAAACACTGGGTAATGACAAGGGTGCTAGCTAAACTATTGAGCACTCACTATATGCAGACCTGGGCAAGCTCTTACCTCCTTCAGTCCTTACAGGTGTATAAGGCTGCTGCTAACGATTATGCTCATTTCACAGAAGGAGAATCTGAGCACAAAGAGATGAAGTAACTTGTCTACAGTCACATTACTAGTAAGCAAAATACAAAGCCAGGCAGCTGGCCCCTGAGGCCTTGTCCCTGCCCACTCCTCACATAGGAGCACAGGTGGGTAAACACAACACAGGTTATTATGCAGCCATGAAATGAGGTGTATGAAGAGACTTCAAACACGGAGGGAAAGCAGGATATAACTATTTATCTACAAAATTGTCACTATGGTGTTTAAAAGAAAAAAAAACCTTCAAAACAAAACCCCAATTACTCGAGCGCAGAAAGCTGACAGAGATGAACACTGCACGACTGGTACAGGGATGCTGCTGTGGGGCTCCTGTTTTCACCCCCTGTATTTCCCAAGTCCTAAAAAACATATACTGCTTTCTAAAAAGAAATATATAATAAAAGTTTAAATTAAACAAACAAGGTGGGCAAATAAGTGTCTGGAAAACACTTGTTGAAAAGAGAGTGTTAAGTGTAACAAAAAATAAACACAGTTCACAAGTGCCCTGCTTCTCCAAGTCACAGCCACTAATACATAATAATACAGAGCCTCTGTAATCTAAGTGCATTAACAGCACTGATAAAGCAGGAAACTGATCCACTGGTCATAACCTAAAGTCTTCAGTGTGTGGAAACTGGGGGGCTTACGGTATATGATACACCAATCACAGAAATGTCCTGGCACAGACATGAGTAACAAAAATGAAGAGAGGAAGCTCTTCTAAATTTCAAATGTGACTCACAGGAATCGAGGGTGTAACTCCCCACATAATTGCCCTACCTGGGCAGCTGGAGGATGGCAAACAGATTCTAACAAAAAACTGAACTGCCTTCTGAGATTCTTGTGATAAGACAGACAAGTCATAACACCCTCCTCAAGAAAAATTTCGGAACTTTCTTTGTGAGAATGTGCCCTCAGTCTTATGATGAGTACTAATTAGAATTATTTGATAGGATTCTGCTTTATTGCCAACTAACTCACACTATATCTAGCCTATACCTATATTATCTAGTTACCACATTTACCAAATTAAAAAAAAAAAGAAATAACATTATAATATCATTTTTTTCCAGGGCTTCCCTGGTGGCTCAGAGGTTAAAGCATCTGCCTGCAATGTGGGAGACCTGGGTTCAATACCTGGGTCAGGAAGATCCCCTGGAGAAGGAAATGGCAACCCACTCCAGTATTCTTGCCTGGAGAATCCCATGGACGGAGGAGCCTGGTCGGCTATAGTCCACAGGGAGCGTTTCTCAGTCTGTGCTGACTCGTTGAAGTGAAAGTGAATTGGTTCTTGTAAGGATAAATACTATATATCTTGTGTTACAGATCTTTATGTTTCTTTGTAAATTGAGAATAGTAATAATTGTATTTCGAAATCTCAAGATTCTCCATCGTGACATTGATTTCATTGAAATTCTTCGTAAGAGAGAAATCGTACAATGGACAATGGTAGTAATCTCGGGACCTAATTTTGACTCGAAGGCAAAGACTCCGGAACGAGAGACTTACAGAAAAAGTTCAGAAGGAACCCTTACCACTAGGTCAAGAGAAGTGGAGATCTAAGTCACAACAACTAATTCTACTGAGGGAGACCTTAACGATCCCGACACTTATGTCACGGATAAAGGCGTAATCTACCTTTCTGTACACTTCTAAGATAGTTGACGACTGTGAGGAGAAGGAGTGACGAACAACGATGTACTTCTTGTAAATTTTCGTCTCCAAGTGTCAGTGATGGCCAACCTTAGACCTAAGGCGGTTGGATGTTGTTGTAGTTCAGTTGGCAATCATGTCAAGTATAACCGGTTTCAATTTAGTTGTATCATTATGTCATTTTCTGCAAACATCTTATTAAGACAAAAAAAAAAGTTCACTTTATTTCAAAAGTGTTTTAGAGAAAGTTCATAGTCTTCGTGTTGAAATCTAAAACTTCGAAAAAGAATCGGTAGTAAATGAAAAATCCTCTTTCTAGAGTTCACCTCTGTCTGTACACTCAGGAGTCTCCACCATTTCTGTACTCCTCCTGGTTCCTGTCAGGCACCTTCCCACTCTGCAAGGAGTGGGGAAAGAGCTGACACCAGGGAATCAGTGGAGGTGGAGATAAGTCATATCGTAGGGCGGGACGACTCAGGAGTAAGGCTCGGACCTGTCTGGGAGGACCCGTGACTCGAGTCACGTCACTGAATGTGGAGCACGGACTTCCTGTGTCTGAGTGTTTCCTAATGAGACCTTTGTGTCTAGCTTCTGACACACAGCCTGGCCTCATGGAAATGTTCTACAACTATCCCTGAACATATGACCAGCACGGACTGTACTTAGAATTTATTGGACATTTCAGCAGTTTTCTAATATATGTGCTGTCACATATACTGAATAAAATTTTATCATAATAACTTAAAACATATCCAAAACTCTCAGGACATTTCTTCAACACTTATTTACCTCTACCCCATTCCATACAAAAATGTCTTCTCCGTCAGCGATTTCAATTTCACACAGTGTCAGGTCATCTCCTAGGAAGATGAGATTATCAGTGAAACTGTTCTTGTGATCCTCAAAAAGAAAAAAATATTTAAAGACAGAGCTGAGATACAAACATTTGTCTGAAAAAGCATTCTCATTAATGAAAATTAAGAAAAAGGAATTATGTCTATTATACCGATATTATTTTTATCTTTATTCCTTCCATCATGCTTTTTACTTTTTTTCTCCTCATTTTCATTTTATGCGAGCATGTTCTCCAAAATTTTTGTGGGCATGATAGCAGGAAAAAAGAATCAATATAAAAGGTCAACTGTACTTGACACTGTGAACACAGAGAAGACTTACACATCACACGGTCCTCACTCTACCACTAATTAGCTGCATGTCCTTGTGGACTTCAAGCTTCTATGCTCAGTTTTCTCATTTATGAAATGGGGATAAAAGAATTTTGTGAAATCAAATGAGAATTTATACAAACACTTGTCTTAGTCTTTGGCTCCATAAGTCCAAGATAAATGTTACTGCTGTTACTGCTATTAACGTTTTGTTATTATTTAAAGGAAGTACTTTTAAGCTCTTAAAGTACTTTTGTCTTGTTACCAAATCTGAAGTTGAGAACTGGGTAAAAAAACCAAGCCTTATTAAATATTTAAATAGTTTCAAACCATTTTGCTCAAAAGTTTGTGGTAATATAAAAAAAATTTCCAAAGCTTTAAAATTTTTCTTAAGGTGCTAAGAAAAGTAGTAGGTAGGGGGAAACTGGCCAAGAGTAGAAAATCATATGAGTCCCACAAAAAATGCAAATATACAAAATAAGTTGCTGTGTCTTAATATCTATCTTACCGTTAAGTGTCTGGCAAACATGAAGTCCTGCTGGTACAAACTTTGCAACACTAAGAACCATATCTCCTTCCCAAAATTCTAACAGCTGCAGAATATGAATGAAAGAAAAGAAGACAATGAAAACTAACAGAGATTACTTTTCCAGATTAAATAAGGAAGAGCACTGTGCCAATTTCTTTATGTAGCTGATACAAACGAATACGACAATGCCTACCCAGCATCAAAAATGGGGGAAGAAGGCATTTTTCATCATTAACTTAGTCAAATCCAGACAGTTAATCTCACATCCATTAATGATGAAAGAACCTTGACATACACAAAGAGCATAGTGACCTTCTCAACAACATCCATTTCTACTTAATTTACTGGAAGACCACTTTTATCAGAAGGCAAAGTAATCTGTGTGCCAGCCCAGGAATCCTGGTCCCAAAGAACAAAAATTATGTGTTTAATCAGCCCTATTCAGGGAGAAGCAGCACACGTGAATATTCTTGCTTCTTGAAAGGAATGTCTTCCTTTGTAAATTTAAATACCACTTTATTCAATAGATTAGCAGGGATTTTTTTAAGTTTCTAGCTCTAGGAGTCTAAGGACTGTGGCAACCTCACCAAAACAACATCACTCATAAAGGTCAGTCCTATTCAGCTCTCTCCACAGTATTACAAGACAGTTCTCTTAAAAAGAAATTTCAGGGACTTCCCTGGTGGTTCAGTGGTCAAGACTCCGCACTCCCAATGCAGGGGGTCCAGGTTTGATCCCTGGTCAGAGAACTAGATTCTACATGCCACAGCTAAGAGGTTGCATGCTGTAACCTGGCCCAGACTAACAAACAAATAATAATAATAATCAAAAGAAACTTCATACTCACACATGATTACTTAACTATGTCAGTCACACAGACTCCTGCCTGTGGGTTAATTCTAAGATAACAGAGTGTGTGCAGGTGTACAGCGTACACTCAGTCGCATCTAACTCTTTGCGACCCCAAGGACTGTAGCCTGCCAGGCTCCTCTGTCCATGGGATTTCCCAGGCAAGAATACTGGAGTGGCATTATTAGAGAAATGCAAATCAAAACCACAATGAGGTATCATTTCACACTGGTCAGAATGGCTGCCATCAAAAAGTCTATAAACAATAAATGCTGGAGAGGGTATGGAGAAAAGGGAACCCTCTTATACTGTTGGTGGGAATGCAAACTGGTACAGCCACTATGGAGAACAGTGTGGACATTCCTTAAAAAACTGGAAATAGAACTGGCATATGACCCAGCAATCCCACTGCTGGGCATACACAATGAGGAAACCAGAACTGAAAGAGACACGTGTACCCCAATGTTCACTGCAGCACTATTTACAATAGCTAGGACGTGGAAGCAACCTAGAAGTCCATCGGCAGACAAACAGATAAGGATGTTGTGGTACATATACACGATGGAATATTACTCAGCTATAAACAAGAATATATTTGAGTCAGTTCTAATGAGGTGGATGAAACTAGAGCCTATTACACAGAGTGAAATAAATCAGAAAGAGAAACACATAAATATAGCATATTAATGCATATTTATGTAATTTAGAAAGATGGTAAAGAAGATCCTATATGCAAGGCAGCAAGAGAGACACAGATATAAAGAAGAGTCTTTTGGACTCTGTGGGAGAAGGCGAGGGTGGGATGACTTGAGAGAATAGCACTGAAACATGTCTATTACCATATGTGAAACAGATGACTAGTGCAAGTTTGATGCACGAAGCAGGGCACTCAAAGGTGGTGCACTGGGACAACCCAGAGGGATGGAATGGGGAGAGTGGGAGGGGCGTTCAGGATGGTGGGATCCATGTGCACCCATGGCTGATTCATGTCAATGTATGGCAAAACCACCACAATATTGTAATTATCCTCCAATTAAAATGAGTTAATTAAAAAAAAAATACTGGAGTGGGTTGCCCTTTCCTTCTCCAGGGGATCTTCCTGACCCTGGGACTGAACTAGTGTCACTTGCGTGCCCTGCACTGGCAGGTGGATTCTTCACCACTGCACCACCTGGCAAGCCCCAAAGTAACAGAGATGCACACTGTGAAACACCGAAGAGCATGGCTGGCATGGATCTAAGCGTCATGACAGTGACCAAGGCCTTCTCTGCTTGAAACGTTACCCTAAGCAGGGCCAATCCCCAAGTCTACCTATATCAACACTGTCAGGATTGGGTCAGAAATAAACTTTTAATGGAAAAGTTTAGAAGTATTAGACAATTTTAGAAATCCTGATCCTATATTAAAATATCATTCAAATCAACTAAAGTTTAAGAAGAAATCGCCTGCTTTTCTTTGTACAAGGGGAAACTCAAAAGAAAGCTAATAATTTTGATAAATGATACAATTTTTCAGAAAATTCATTTATTTCTATGGGGAAGCGCTTCCATTTTCTATTGCTCTTTTCCTTGACAAGATGTAGTGTGGGGTAAAGTAAAATTAAGAAAAAGAAACAGTAGGGAAACCAGGGCTGGAGTCCGAGTTCTACTGCGAACTAATGTCTGACCCTAGGCAAGCCATTACATCACTTTAAGTCACAATTTCCTCATCTTTAAAATGGGGCTATCTTGTCCTCCTGAAGTTGAAGAATAAAATGATACAATTTATATGAAAGCACTGTAAGCAAAATAAAGAGCACTATTGTTGTTGTCATTAAAATACAACTGGATAAATTATTTGAAGACCATTATTATAACCATGTTTGTTTTAGTAGACATTTTCCTTCCCTTATAAATCTTGTTAATAATAAATTGTTATTCCACAATGAAAGCAAGAAAAGTTAGTTGCTTCTATTTGTTTAGTGGCTCTTGGTTTTAGGCAACATAATTATCTATCTTTTTACTCCTTTTAAAAAGCAATTCTTTCATTTATTTTCCCTGAAACAGACAACCTTATACTCTTTCTCTCCCCCAAATTAAATACAATAGGCTTGCTTCTTCTCTGAAAATGTGCTGACAGGACCCTTTGAGTCTTGACTGTGAAGAAGAGCTCTTTAAAAACATGGACAAGTGAGGGGAGACATTTGGGCCATCCCTCTATGGAAGTGGCAGATGTAGGATTTTTCTAAGCTGCTGTGAAAAATAAATAGCTGAATCCTGAACGGAAGTTTAAAAAGGAAAATCCAGCTTGAGATGGACCTTAATGTCTGTTAAGAGGAAGTGAGGCTAAATTACCTGAAATATTGATTGTCGAAGATCTCCTAAAGTTTTCCTTTTATCAAAGGTCAAATCCCACATGCTGTCTGTTTGAGACACTACTGGGTGCAGAGCCCCATTGAAGAAATGATAATGGGGGCCGAGGTGGAGATGCAATTCAACAGTATTGTTTGTAGAATCACATTCTGCCCTTTAAAGAGGCATAAGAAACACATAAATGCCATGTTTTTATAAAAGATACTGTTTTATCTCAAACCAAAAGTATCTGATTTACAATATAAAGAAGTTCTCCACTTAAGTAATTATAATTAACATTCTTTTCTTCCATGCTCCAAGAGGTCTCATTTCAGTTTCTCAATTAATAGCTCTGCCACCGTGAATTCCAAGGATAATGGTTTTAATGTACGCTGTGCAGTGTTACTCTGAACAAATATTGACACTTGAAATCTTCCAATGCTGAGATTATCATTGCGAGCAAAATGCTGGAAACATGCTCCTAAACCATGGTAAGCGCTGTGGCCCGCCTGCTGCATTCTTTCTGGAACTATCAGCAATCGCCCGCCACTCTTCCCCAGTAGCGTACTGGACACCTTCTGACCTGGGGAGTGCATCTTGCGGTGTCATACCCTTTTTGCCTTTTCATACTGTTCATGGGGTTCCTGTGGCAAGAGTACTGGAGTGGTTTGCCATTTCCTCCTCCAGTGGACCACGTTTTGTCAGAACTCTCCACCATGACCCGTCCGTCTTGGGTGGCCCTGCACGGCATGGCTCATAGTTTCATTGAGTTACGCAAGCCCCTTCGCCACGACAAGGCTGTGATCCATGAAGGGGTTACAACTTCTATTTTCCTCCTTCCTTCCACTAGACCTCACAGACTCTCCCATAAACTATCTGAAGTCAGCCTCACGATCCCTGGAGTCTACTCTCTCCAGGTCATATGTCCTCAGCAGCAGCCTTGCGTCTGCTACACTTCTGAATCCATGGAGGTTCTGTGAGGCACTGCACCAAAGCCACTCCAGAGCTCAGCCAGTGGGGAGCTAGATGACTCATCTGTAGCTGCCACTCAGGTAGCTCACGCATACATCTGTGAATGCGGTCAAACGACACATTAGCTTTTGATGACCACAGTATAAAGCTTAGTGCTGGCTGACTAAAAACCCCCTGGGTTGTTCCTGTTTTTAATACTAACTGCTAATTCTCACCACTCATGGAGGTTGGTTATTTTTCACACTTCAGATAATTTGACTCTGATAAATTTTTATATTTTTAGTGCCTTGATTTTTGTTGAGATCTATTTCCTTTGATCTTAATATGCTGTTCAATCAATTTATTTTTTCTCAGCTTCAAATCAATGATAAAAATGTTGAACACATACCTGCTATGTATGCAGCCCCTTGGGTCTCTAAGGAGACCGTAGGAACATCCATTTCCCTAATCCAGTACCCTATGGGCCCACCAACCCAGAAAACAAATAAAAAACCAGTTCTTCAAGGTCCAAGGTTAGACCTCAAAAGAAAAATGTTGAGATCATCAAGTTCTCACAAATTATCCATTTAATAATCCATTGTAGGTTTTCGCCCAAGGCTGACATTAAGCCAAACAGTCCACAGACCCCACATTTCCTCCTTTTGCCCGTCTCTGGTGTGCTGTCACTACAGGCCAGTTCTCCACAACTACTTACACATGAGGGGGAATTTCACGACAGATTCCGTCTGTGCCGAGGAAATAACTCACTCAGTACAATCGAGTGCTCAGATTTCTCCAGTTTTCTTAGACTTTGATCCCTACTTAACAATGGCCATTTAAGTATAATTATTTCATCACTCTCACAGATAAGGGTAATTTCAAAGTAAAGATACTCTCAGTATTAAAATTCAGCAGCTAATAACAAGACATTGGCATTAAATAGTTGACTTTTTTTCTTTTTTAATTTTCATTACTGAATACTTAAGACCTCAATTAGGTCTTTGCTCCCCAGAAAAACCATTCAAATTCTAAAAGTAACTTAAAGTTACCTTTTTATTTGTAGTTCAATGTTAGCTGCATCCATTTCACTGAGCAAATGACATGGAACCTTGTACCGTGGGTTAGCTTGAGCTGTGAACAAAACTTTTCATTAACTTGTGCTGACTAAATAAAATCTGGTTGCTGAAAAGAAAGTATGGAAAACTTTAAAGGACCGTGCTGGGAGCTAGAAAAGCTTCTACAATCTGTGTGAATACAAATTTTCTCTGGATCTTAGTTTTCCCATCTGTAAATTGAAAATATTAAAACATAAAAAAGGTAAACAGTTCTTTAAGCCAAGCTAGAGAATTCCATTTCTTCAACTCTTTTTAAATATACTTTTTAAAAAGAACATGTGCTATTTTCTTCCTGATACCAAATGATCATTATAAATAGAAGTTCTAGAAATGATGTTTTTTAATGTAAAAGAAATAAATATCACCTATAATCATACTCCTAGGGAATACTGCTAAAATGTGATCTATATACTTTTCTTGAGGATCTATATATACTTCTGGTGTTTATTCTACACAGTGTGTCTGTACACACACACACACACACACCCCACACCTATTTAAAGCAACTGAGATTACAGTCAACAAACATATAACTCGTTTTTTCATTTAATACACTGTGAATATTTTTCCAAAGCTTTAAATGACTGCATGGTAGCCCATTCTATAACTAGTTTAATTAATCCATTTCTGTTGGACATTCGGGTAATGTCCAGTTAGTCATTACTACAAAGTAACAGGGGTAATGAGTATCTCTGAACTAAAAATTTATACACAGCTCATTATTTCAAAACAAACCTGTACAATTATAAGCTTAAGGTTTTTAAATACATATAACCAAAGCAGTTGTATTACTTTACATACCTACCAAATGTAGTGGAAATGCTAATTGTTGAGAACCAGATTAACTGAAATACTTGATTTGGGAGGATGAAAGTCACTCACTGCTGTTATGATTCATGTTTTTTGGTTATGGGCTAGATAGATCTTTTTTGGCAGTTTACTGGTTGTTCTTATTTCTTCTTTTGTACATTATTTATATCCTTTTTCCAATTTACTACTGAGCACAATGGAATAAATGTAAGAGCACTCTACAGACAGAGAAAATAAATTTGTCATATATTTTTATGTTTTCCACTAGCTTGTCATTTGCCTTTTGGCACTGTATAATAGGGTTTATGTGGGCTTGCCTGGCACCTCAGATGGTAAAGAGTTTGCCTGCAATTCAGGAGGCTAGGTTCAATCCCTAGGTTGGGAAGATCCCCTGGGGAAGGTCCCATTCTATAACTAGTTTAATTAATCCATTTCTGTTGGACATTCGGGTAATGTCCAGTTAGTCATTACTACAAAGTAACAGGGGTAATGAGTATCTCTGAACTAAAAATTTATACACAGCTCATTATTTCAAAACAAACCTGTACAATTATAAGCTTAAGGTTTTTAAATACATATAACCAAAGCGGTTGTATTACTTTACATACCTACCAAATGTAGTGGAAATGCTAATTGTTGAGAACCAGATTAACTGAAATACTTGATTTGGGAGGATGAAAGTCACTCACTGCTGTTATGATTCATGTTTTTTGGATATGGGCTAGATAGATCTTTTTTGGCAGTTTACTGGTTGTTCTTATTTCTTCTTTTGTACATTATTTATATCCTTTTTCCAATTTACTACTGAGCACAATGGAATAAATGTAAGAGCACTCTACAGACAGAGAAAATAAATTTGTCATATATTTTTATGTTTTCCACTAGCTTGTCATTTGCCTTTTGGCACTGTATAATAGGGTTTATGTGGGCTTGCCTGGCACCTCAGATGGTAAAGAGTTTGCCTGCAATTCAGGAGGCTAGGTTCAATCCCTAGGTTGGGAAGATCCCCTGGGGAAGGGAATGGTTACCCACTCCAGTATTCTTGCCTGGAGAATTCCATGGCCAGAGGAGTCTGGCAGGCTATAGTCCAAGGGGTCACAAAGTGTCACAAGTATTAGTCACAACTAAGTGACTAACACACATAGACAGTTAAGGTTTGCATCACTTCTTCATTTTTTTGGTTGCTTTCAAGTTAAGAAAGGTCTTTTCTATCTTAAGATCAGAAAAATATCTACATTTTATACATTTTAAGGCTTCTTTTTTACATAAACATTAAAGGAGTATAATTTCATGAAAGGGATAAATATAATCACTTGTACTAACTATTAATTCAAGTGATTAGCAACTAACAAACTTCCCAGTTGTATTTACAGAGTAATTCATTTTCCCCCTATTTATCTGAAAGGCTACCTTTTTATGGATTAAAATCCTAAAAATACTTAGATCAGCTTCTGGGCTTATTGCTCAATGATCTGTCTACCTCTGCATTAGTGCTACATTGTCTTAATTACTACAGCATTATAAATATATTTACACTGATAGAGTAAATTTTCCTTTAGCATTCTCTCTTCAGTTTTCATTAATTTATCTTTTGAGGTGAATTTTAGAATCATTTTGCCAAGTTCCATCCCTTTAACCCACTAAAAAACCATCAAGATTTTGCCTGGACCTTTATTTAAGTCCTAAAAACATATTCAAAAGCAGAGACATTAGTTTGTCCACAAAGGTCCGTCTAGTCAAGGCTATGGTTTTTCCAGTGGTCATGTATGGATGTGAGAGTTGGACTGTGAAGAAAGCTGAGCATTGAAGAATTGATGCTTTTTAACTGTGGTGTTGGAGAAGGCTCTTGAGAGTCCCTTGGACTGCAAGGAGATCCAACCAGTCCATTCTAAAGGAGATCAGCCCTGGGTGTTCTTTGGAAGGACTGATGCTGAAGCTGAAACTCCAGTACTTTGGCCACCTCATGTGAAAAGTTGACTCATTGGAAAAGACTCTGATGCTGGGAAGGACTGGGGACAGGAGGAGAAGGGGACGACAGAGGATGAGATGCTGGATGGCATCACCAACTCAATGGACGTGAGTTTGAGTGAACTCTGGGAGTTGGTGATGGACAGGGAGGCCTGGCGTGCTGCGATTCATGGTGTTGCAAAGAGTCAGACACGACTGAGCAACTGAACTGAACTGAACTGAAGCTAACTGGAAAATTGTCACTTAGTACGTATTCTAATTATATACACTGAAGTTCAATACAGTGAAAAAAAAATATGTCATCTGAAACAACTGATATATATTTCTACAATTGTGAATTCAATTTTTCTTCAATATTTTTTATCAGAACGATTACCAGATTTTTTTCCCCTCAGGGGAAAAATCCTTTCTGGTCAACAGAACCATTACATAATTGTTACTGTTTCAGGTCCAGAGAGTTAATTTCCTTTGATTCACTGCAAATCAGTAACTACTTTATTTTTATTCTTTATAAAAATGATCACTATTCTCACTCTCCAAGAACAGTATCCTCATCTGTAATCATAGATATGTCTCAATCTAAACAGCTTTCCTAATTAGGATTTTTCACTTTTGCATAAATTCTGGGAAGTGATTTTAAAAAAGTCTTACAGACTAATTAATGTTAGTAGCTTAAGCTCAAAAATTTATCATTGTGGATCTCAGTGTTTAACCTCCACCATGGTATGAGTTCTCTTAGAAGATTCAGCAAAGAGGGCTTCAGAGATACTTCAACTGCTTAAAGACTTATTACCTTGAGGAAAAGGAAAAAAGAAAATAAAAGAGAACACATGAAAATAAGACCAAGGCCAACTGCAACCCAATGACAACACATGCTTCAACTGCAGAGACAAGCCTGAATGGAGAACAGCTGTGTCTGCTCTGCCCACACGGCAAGAAAACATGATGTGATCCAAGGAAATGCCATTGTGAAAATCTAACTATGGCCTCATATTATTACCCAGTGAAAAAAAACAGAAATATATCATCTTTTTAAAATGACAAAATGTTGACTTTCTGGTATAGTTCTAGTTAACTTGAAAATATTTTTAAATATTCCAAGAGTAAACCTTCTTCTAAAAGGGCAAAACTTCAAATAGCACTCAATATTTATCTTCTATAGTCATCAACTTAAACAAAAAGGGACATTTATCTTGCCATACCTTCAGGGGGTCTCTGTAACTGGGATTTCCGATAAAACAGCATGTAGGCACTTTCTTTTCCTTGAAATTGCTGTTCAATATCCTTTTCCTTGATTGGTTGGACTCTGGAATCATTTATATCAAACCAGTGGGGACAGGAGGGTCTATCATTTAATTTTAAGGATTCTGAAGTAAGTGTCTTGAAAAGTCGTTGATCATTTCTTTGGATATCAGACTCAACCTGGAGAGAAGAGTCCTTCAATAGACGAACTGTACTTTCATCAGAACTGAGCAGAAATATCTGAGAATGAAGCTTCAAAAACTGTACAGAAACAAAAAACAAACATTAGGTTAACAAAAAAAAATTTTCATTTACATGATTAAAAAATGTTTCCTTTCTGTGTATGTCAACTTTTTGGCCTGGCCAGTTAAGAGGGAAAAAAATTTCATCTGGGCCATAATAAAACATGTATAAAAACCAGAGTGCTTTCTGTTGAACAGTCTAATAGCTATATCCAGGGAGAAAGCTGCCATGACACAATCTTTTTTAGTGTTTTGTGTTTTTTTGGACATTCCTACCCCTGGGCCTTAGCCTCTCAGCACATGCCCTGTGATGACACAATCTTAAACATGTTTTAATTATATTTCAATAACTGTTTTAATGCTGTTTTAAAAAGTCTTTACTGAAACAGATTACATAAACACTTTCAAAATGTTTAAAGCAATCCAAACAAAGCACAAAACAAAGGAAATTACAGAATGAAGCATCATAGAAGATAATCCTTACAAAAGTATGGGATATAGTCATAATTACAAGCTTACATGAATTAAATTAAGTATTATCTTTCCTGGAAGCTGACAGGCTAGCTCAAGAAATCAAAACATTGAAAGGTTAAGTCATAATCTCAAAGATGCTCAAATTCCTCCAGCTAAAGGATTAAGAAGAAAAAAAATTTTCTTCCCCAGACTACCCCACCTTTCCACCCCTACTCCACTCTTCTCTCATTCCCTCATTTCTACATGGCCTGTATCTCTTCCTTTTGTCTCAGCACAAACTACTTCACACAGAAAATCACTTGGGGGCATATGGAACATTTTCTTAGCTCATCGAACAACACAGAAAGGTGATTTTCTCATTTTTCTCTTGGAAAGGAAGAATTTGTAATGATGCATACTCTCTGATCAAACAGATGATCCAGAAGTAATACTGTTAGCACTACATATAACAGATGGTAATACAGTTTCAGTAATGAATACTTTCCATATAGCAATTTTTCTCTTTGTTCGATAGTTGAAGATTAACTCTTTTAAACTTCAAACTTCAGTGTAGTCTGGTTCCAGTAATGGCAGAGAATTTTATTATTAGAGTAACCCCACTGATTAAAAATCATAAACTTTAAGCAAAATAAAGAAAACAACTGTTTGAAGAGTAACCAAAAACAGACAAAGTGGGGGTGGGAGTCATAACCCTTCAAAAAAGGGAAACGAGCTAGGTGAGCTCCACACTGACCCGCCACTTTCCAGTCTGCTGTACAAAACGACAGAGAAGAGAGTTCAAGTGAAGGAGAGAAGAGAGTTCAAGTGAAGGGCAGGAGTCTTACTGGACTCAGGAGAATGCCAGAGAGACAGGAGAGTGAAAGAGAAAATTCCAGAAGTAACCCTATATCAAGACCTACTCCCATCCTTGCCTGACTTTTGAATGGCACATGTCTGAGACCCAAGGAATCGAGCAGAAAGCAACAGCCGGGAGTTCCAAGATATGAGCAGAGATTTTGGCCCCCTGCTGCTGGACAGCAAGAGCATGGAGCTGAAGTCCTGCCAAGTCTGAGGCATACGACAAACAACTCAGGCTTTCCACTGAGATTCTAGAAGGGTTCCATCTTAGGTCAGGGATTTGTAAACGTTTCTGTAAAGGGCCAGACAGTAATAGTTTAGGCTTTGTGGGCTAAGAGGCAAACCTGAGCACCTTTTTAAGCATAACCGTTTGAAAATGTAAAGACAGTTCTTAGCTGCGGGCTGTACAAAATAGGGCAGCAATCCCTAGGCTGCACATGCTTGCTAACCTCTGCCTTAAGAGGGAGGACCATGCAGGCCCCAGGACTAACAGGTACTCCCTAGGACTGTCAGCTAAACTACAACAGATCCATCCTACCAAAGTCCCAAATGAAGCTTCCACAGGATCAAGGTGATTCAAAGTTATGTAAGGGTCTGTTAGATTATAATGAAAAACTCTTATAATCCACAGCCTCTAAAACACATCTTCCACAATGTCCAACAAGCAATATAAGAGTATATGGCATGCAAAGAAACAGGACAATATGATTCATAATAAAGAGATAAGCCAGTCAATTCACAAGAGACAAAAAAGTAAATATATACACAGAAGTTATAATAGTAAAGTCATTGAAATACATAAATTTATAGGAAAGGATGTACAGAGTAGGTTCAAATGCGGAATTACAGCAAAGAAACGGGCATTTTAAATAAGACCTACGTGAAAAATCTACAGCTGAATAAGACAATAACTGAAACAAAAAAAATTCATTGGCTGGGCCTGACAGAAGACTGGATACAGCAGAAGAGAGGTCAACAGAAATTAACCAAATTGGAGCCAAGGAGGAAAAAAAAACGCCACAAAACCCTACGAGAATATCTACGACCAGTGAAGAAATACTGAATAGTCCAATATATATGTAACTGTATGTGTTGAAGAAGAGAGAGATAATAGAGCAGAAAAATAAACTGAAAATATAATGGCCAAAACTGAAGAAAGATTTCAAGCCTGAGATATAAAAAAACTTAGCAGATACAAAGCAAATAAACACAAAGAATGCCATACCAAGACACATTATTATTAAACTGCTAAAGATCAAAGATAAAGAGATGATCTTAAAAGTAAACAGAAAAAAAGACATGTTATATTTAAGTCACACTGACTTCTCAGCCAAAATAAAGGAAGCCAGAACATAATAAAACGACATTTTAAAGTGCCGAAAAAACCAATAAAAGCTATTAACCTAAAATTCTACATCCAGCAAGAATGCCATTTTAAAAAATGAAAGCAAAATAAAAATATCAGACAAACAAAAAGTGAGAATATTTTTGCCCGCTTCAGTAACTACTTTATTTTTATTCTTTATAAAAATGATCACTATTCTCATTCTCCAAGAACAGTATCCTCATCTGTAATCATAGATATGTCTCAATCTAAACAGCTTTCCTAATTAGGATTTTTCACTTTTGCATAAATTCTGGGAAGTGATTTTAAAAAAGTCTTACAGACTAATTAATGTTAGTAGCTTAAGCTCAAAAATTTATCACTGTGGATCTCAGTGTTTAACCTCCACCATGGTATGAGTTCTCTTAGAAGATTCAGCAAAGAGGGCTTCAGAGATACTTCAACTGCTTAAAGACTTATTACCTTGAGGAAAAGGAAAAAAGAAAATAAAAGAGAACACATGAAAATAAGACCAAGGCCAACTGCAACCCAATGACAACACATGCTTCAACTGCAGAGACAAGCCTGAATGGAGAACAGCTGTGTCTGCTCTGCCCACACGGCAAGAAAACATGATGTGATCCAAGGAAATGCCATTGTGAAAATCTAACTATGGCCTCATATTATTACCCAGTGAAAAAAAACAGAAATATATCATCTTTTTAAAAATGACAAAATGTTGACTTTCTGGTATAGTTCTAGTTAACTTGAAAATATTTTTAAATATTCCAAGAGTAAACCTTCTTCTAAAAGGGCAAAACTTCAAATAGCACTCAATATTTATCTTCTATAGTCATCAACTTAAACAAAAAGGGACATTTATCTTGCCATACCTTCAGNAAAATGACAAAATGTTGACTTTCTGGTATAGTTCTAGTTAACTTGAAAATATTTTTAAATATTCCAAGAGTAAACCTTCTTCTAAAAGGGCAAAACTTCAAATAGCACTCAATATTTATCTTCTATAGTCATCAACTTAAACAAAAAGGGACATTTATCTTGCCATACCTTCAGGGGGTCTCTGTAACTGGGATTTCCGATAAAACAGCATGTAGGCACTTTCTTTTCCTTGAAATTGCTGTTCAATATCCTTTTCCTTGATTGGTTGGACTCTGGAATCATTTATATCAAACCAGTGGGGACAGGAGGGTCTATCATTTAATTTTAAGGATTCTGAAGTAAGTGTCTTGAAAAGTCGTTGATCATTTCTTTGGATATCAGACTCAACCTGGAGAGAAGAGTCCTTCAATAGACGAACTGTACTTTCATCAGAACTGAGCAGAAATATCTGAGAATGAAGCTTCAAAAACTGTACAGAAACAAAAAACAAACATTAGGTTAACAAAAAAAAATTTTCATTTACATGATTAAAAAATGTTTCCTTTCTGTGTATGTCAACTTTTTGGCCTGGCCAGTTAAGAGGGAAAAAAATTTCATCTGGGCCATAATAAAACATGTATAAAAACCAGAGTGCTTTCTGTTGAACAGTCTAATAGCTATATCCAGGGAGAAAGCTGCCATGACACAATCTTTTTTAGTGTTTTGTGTTTTTTTGGACATTCCTACCCCTGGGCCTTAGCCTCTCAGCACATGCCCTGTGATGACACAATCTTAAACATGTTTTAATTATATTTCAATAACTGTTTTAATGCTGTTTTAAAAAGTCTTTACTGAAACAGATTACATAAACATGAAAAAAATTTCATCTGGGCCATAATAAAACATGTATAAAAACCAGAGTGCTTTCTGTTGAACAGTCTAATAGCTATATCCAGGGAGAAAGCTGCCATGACACAATCTTTTTTAGTGTTTTGTGTTTTTTTGGACATTCCTACCCCTGGGCCTTAGCCTCTCAGCACATGCCCTGTGATGACACAATCTTAAACATGTTTTAATTATATTTCAATAACTGTTTTAATGCTGTTTTAAAAAGTCTTTACTGAAACAGATTACATAAACACTTTCAAAATGTTTAAAGCAATCCAAACAAAGCACAAAACAAAGGAAATTACAGAATGAAGCATCATAGAAGATAATCCTTACAAAAGTATGGGATATAGTCATAATTACAAGCTTACATGAATTAAATTAAGTATTATCTTTCCTGGAAGCTGACAGGCTAGCTCAAGAAATCAAAACATTGAAAGGTTAAGTCATAATCTCAAAGATGCTCAAATTCCTCCAGCTAAAGGATTAAGAAGAAAAAAAATTTTCTTCCCCAGACTACCCCACCTTTCCACCCCTACTCCACTCTTCTCTCATTCCCTCATTTCTACATGGCCTGTATCTCTTCCTTTTGTCTCAGCACAAACTACTTCACACAGAAAATCACTTGGGGGCATATGGAACATTTTCTTAGCTCATCGAACAACACAGAAAGGTGATTTTCTCATTTTTCTCTTGGAAAGGAAGAATTTGTAATGATGCATACTCTCTGATCAAACAGATGATCCAGAAGTAATACTGTTAGCACTATATATAACAGATGGTAATACAGTTTCAGTAATGAATACTTTCCATATAGCAATTTTTCTCTTTGTTCGATAGTTGAAGATTAACTCTTTTAAACTTCAAACTTCAGTGTAGTCTGGTTCCAGTAATGGCAGAGAATTTTATTATTAGAGTAACCCCACTGATTAAAAATCATAAACTTTAAGCAAAATAAAGAAAACAACTGTTTGAAGAGTAACCAAAAACAGACAAAGTGGGGGTGGGAGTCATAACCCTTCAAAAAAGGGAAACGAGCTAGGTGAGCTCCACACTGACCCGCCACTTTCCAGTCTGCTGCACAAAACGACAGAGAAGAGAGTTCAAGTGAAGGAGAGAAGAGAGTTCAAGTGAAGGGCAGGAGTCTTACTGGACTCAGGAGAATGCCAGAGAGACAGGAGAGTGAAAGAGAAAATTCCAGAAGTAACCCTATATCAAGACCTACTCCCATCCTTGCCTGACTTTTGAATGGCACATGTCTGAGACCCAAGGAATCGAGCAGAAAGCAACAGCCGGGAGTTCCAAGATATGAGCAGAGATTTTGGCCCCCTGCTGCTGGACAGCAAGAGCATGGAGCTGAAGTCCTGCCAAGTCTGAGGCATACGACAAACAACTCAGGCTTTCCACTGAGATTCTAGAAGGGTTCCATCTTAGGTCAGGGATTTGTAAACGTTTCTGTAAAGGGCCAGACAGTAATAGTTTAGGCTTTGTGGGCTAAGAGGCAAACCTGAGCACCTTTTTAAGCATAACCGTTTGAAAATGTAAAGACAGTTCTTAGCTGCGGGCTGTACAAAATAGGGCAGCAATCCCTAGGCTGCACATGCTTGCTAACCTCTGCCTTAAGAGGGAGGACCATGCAGGCCCCAGGACTAACAGGTACTCCCTAGGACTGTCAGCTAAACTACAACAGATCCATCCTACCAAAGTCCCAAATGAAGCTTCCACAGGATCAAGGTGATTCAAAGTTATGTAAGGGTCTGTTAGATTATAATGAAAAACTCTTATAATCCACAGCCTCTAAAACACATCTTCCACAATGTCCAACAAGCAATATAAGAGTATATGGCATGCAAAGAAACAGGACAATATGATTCATAATAAAGAGATAAGCCAGTCAATTCACAAGAGACAAAAAAGTAAATATATACACAGAAGTTATAATAGTAAAGTCATTGAAATACATAAATTTATAGGAAAGGATGTACAGAGTAGGTTCAAATGCGGAATTACAGCAAAGAAACGGGCATTTTAAATAAGACCTACGTGAAAAATCTACAGCTGAATAAGACAATAACTGAAACAAAAAAAATTCATTGGCTGGGCCTGACAGAAGACTGGATACAGCAGAAGAGAGGTCAACAGAAATTAACCAAATTGGAGCCAAGGAGGAAAAAAAAACGCCACAAAACCCTACGAGAATATCTACGACCAGTGAAGAAATACTGAATAGTCCAATATATATGTAACTGTATGTGTTGAAGAAGAGAGAGATAATAGAGCAGAAAAATAAACTGAAAATATAATGGCCAAAACTGAAGAAAGATTTCAAGCCTGAGATATAAAAAAACTTAGCAGATACAAAGCAAATAAACACAAAGAATGCCATACCAAGACACATTATTATTAAACTGCTAAAGATCAAAGATAAAGAGATGATCTTAAAAGTAAACAGAAAAAAAGACATGTTATATTTAAGTCACACTGACTTCTCAGCCAAAATAAAGGAAGCCAGAACATAATAAAACGACATTTTAAAGTGCCGAAAAAACCAATAAAAGCTATTAACCTAAAATTCTACATCCAGCAAGAATGCCATTTTAAAAAATGAAAGCAAAATAAAAATATCAGACAAACAAAAAGTGAGAATATTTTTGCCCGCAGTTCTAGATGCCCAGAAAAACACTAAAGGAAGATCTCTAGGCTGAAGGGAAAGGATATTATATGTAAACTTGGAAATACAAGAAGGAACAATAAACACCAGAATGGGTAAAATAAAACATGATTTTTTTTCATTAATTTCTTTAAAAGTCATTTAAATGTTTAAAGGAAACATATACATACAAACACATGGTGCATTTACAAATAATGGTAAGATACAAGACAACAGCAGAAAAGGATGAGTAGGAAAATGGAATTATACTACTGTAAGCCTCTTACATGGTACATGAAGTGTTACACTATTGGTCTGTAAATTACAATACTAACTTATGTATAGTGCAATCCCTACAGTAAAAAAATTAAAGAACTACAGCCAAAAAGTCAACAGAGGAGACAAAAATAAAACATTAAAAATGACTTGATTAATTCAAAAGGCAACGGAAAAAAAAAGGAACAAAGAATAAAGGAGGCAAATGAAAATCAAATGGCTCAATGATGAATTCAACTCAACTACACAAATTAGTACATTAAAAATAAATGGACTGAATATTCTAATTAAAAGGGAGACTATCAAGCTCTATTATTTGTTACAAAACAGATGAACAAAAGAGAAAAATAAATGCAAAGCCGTTTCTTTGAAAAGGTTAGTAACTGATAAACCCCTAGCAAGACTGACAAAAAAGAAATCTAAAAAACACAAATTACCAATATCAGAAATGAAATAGGGTCTTATAGGTCCTACAGATATTAAAAGGATAATATGGTAGTATTTCAAACAACTTTATGCCAACAAATTTGACACTTTAAGAGGTTCAGTTCCTTAAAAATCACAATTTTTCAAAATCACCAAAACCAACTTCATACTGTTTACAACAGACACACTTTAGAAAGCTTGGTGCAAAGTAGGTAATAATACCAAACAAAGTAGATTTGAAGGCAGGGACCATGACTCGGATGGTAAAGAATCCACCTGCAATGCAGGAGACCTAGATTCAATCCCTGGGTCAGGAAGATCCTCTGGAGAAGGCAATGGTTACCCACTCCAGCATTCTTCCCTGGAGAATCCCACAGATGGAGGAGCCCAGCAGGATGGGCTAGTCCATGGGTCACAAAAAGTTGGACACGATTGGGCGATGGAGCACAAATTAGTGCTAAGAACGAAATTATGATTTAAAAGCATATTTTAAAAAACAATTGAGATACCAACCTAAGAAGCTAGAAAAGGATGATTAAATTAAATCCCAGAGGTGAAAGGGAGGAAATAACTAAAAACAAAAATCAATGAAGTTGAAAACAAATGAGTAGAAAATAAAGGTAAAAGTTGTTTTTTGAAAAGCTGTTTTATCAAAATTTGATAAGCCCTAAAGAAAGACTTACAAAAAAAGTGAGCAAACACAAATTACTAATTTCAGGAGTGAAAATGAAGAACTTTAGGTCCTACAGACACTAAAAAATATGAGATATTCTGAACAACTCCATGCCAATAAATTTGACACCATATATAAAAGGACAAATCTTTTAAAAATATAATTTTCTAAGACAATCCAAGAAGTAATAAAAATGTAAGTAACTCTACAAACAAATTAAAACTAGAATATAAAAGGTGAAGGTGAGGTGAAGTCACTCAGTCGTGTCCGACTCTTTGTGACCCCGTGGACTGTAACCTACTAGGCTTCTCCGCCCATGGGATTCTCCAGGCAAGAATACTGGAGTGGATTGCCATTTCCTTCTCCAGGGGATCTTCCCGACCCAGGGATCGAACCCAGGTCTCCCGCATCGGAGGCAAACGCTTTAACCTCTGAGCCAACTAGCTTTATCAAACATTTAAGAAAGACATAATAATCTACCTCAAAAAAATTCTCTCCAAGAATATAAAAAAGGGAGAATTTTCCTGTTTTGAGTCCTCCCTAACTCTGATAATAAAATCTGACAAAGATACTACAAAAAAGGAAGTTAAAGACTCATGTCTCTCATAAACATAGGCACAAAATCTTAAAACATGAGCCAAATATTTGCCATTTCCTTCTCCAGGAGATCTTTCTGACCCAGGAATTGAACCTGGGTCTCCTTCATTGCAGGCAGACTCTTTACTGACTGAGCTGCAAGGGAAGCTCAACATAGACAATAGAAATACATAAAACTATGTCATGATCAAATGTGATTTATCCCAGAAATGTAAGATTTGCTTTAACATTGAAAAAAGTCAACAGAATTCACTACATTAACAGAGTAAAAGAAAAGAGCCATGTGGTCACATCAATAAATGTAAACAAACAGCATTTGATACACTCCAACCCCTATTCAAGATACAACTATCAGCTGCTTATAACACACCCAAAAGGAATCTGGGTTAACTGTGACGAGGGGCATAAAACTTGTGGCCTTCCTATGACCAAATACTCTATATGTGTCCTCTGCACTTCATGTGGCTGTTGGGCAGGACCAGTGGGACAAGGTTCAATATTGGAAGGAAAGCTGCAGATTTACTATTTTTTTTTCCTTTTTTTAAATTTACTTTACAATACTGTATTGGTTTTGCCATACATTGACACGAATCCGCCACAGGTGTACATGAGTTCCCAATCCTAAACCCCCCTCCCAGCTCCTTCCCCATATCATCTCTCTGGATAGTCCCCATGCACCAGCCCCAAGCATCCTGTATCCTGCATCAAACACAGAATGGCGATTCGTTTCTTACATGATAGTATACATGTTTCAATGCCATTCTCCCACATCATCCCACCCTCTCCCTCTCCCTCAGAGTCCAAAAGTCCGTTCTATACATCTGTGTCTCTTTTGCTGTCTCGCATACAGGGTTATCATTACCATCTTTCTATATTCCATATATGTTAGTATACTATATTGGTGTTTTTCTTTCTGGCTTACTTCACTCTGTATAATTGGCTCCAGTTTCATCCATCTCATTAGAACTGGTTCAAATGTATTCTTTTTAATGGCTGAGTAATACTCCATTGTGTGTATGTACCACAGCTTTCTTATCCATTCATCTGCTGATGGACATCTAGGTTGTTTCCATGTCCTGGCTATTATAAACAGTGCTGCAATGAACATTGGGGTACATGTGTCTCTTTCAATTCTGGTTTCCTCAGTGTGTATGCCCAGCAGTGGGATTGCTGGGTCATAAGGAAAGCTGCAGATTTAGTGGGGAAGTTTGCTACTTAGAGTCTCTCCAGCCCATGAATGTGTGGGCCACAAGTGGTCATAGAAATATAAAAGGCTTTCAAAGAAAGAGAGATTTCAACTATTTATGCCATTCTGGAAAAGGCAAAACTATGGATACAATAAAAAGATTAGTGGTTGTTAGGAGTCTGGAAGTGAGGGGAGATGAATACACAGAATACAATTTTTTAGTGCAGTGGAAATACTTTGTATGACATTGTAACAATGGATATATGTCATTTTACTTTTTTTCTAAACCCACAGAATGGAGCACTACTTACTTCACTAGAATGAATCCTAAGATGAACTGCGGACTTTGGTGATTATAACACATCAACAGAGTTCATCCTTGGTTTAGGAAAAACAAGCTAACCAACCAACCACCCTGATGAATGATGTTGATAACATCTATGCATGTTGTGGGGAAGGGGAATATGGGAAATTTCTGTACCTTCTCATTTTGTTGTAAAACTGCTCATTAAACTTATAGAGATAAGTATACATGTTCTACACATATGTGTTTACTGGACTGTGATGTAAAATGTATTTTTTAGGTCAAAAAAGTTTGCAAGCCACTATAGTTAAGTTATATTGGCAAATAAAAGCACAAATTAACTTCAAAGAAAAAAACAGATAAAACTACCAGTCAACTATGAGTAAAAGCTAACTTCCTCAAACTTATGAAGAATATTTTTATTTAAAAACAAAACAATAAAGCTCCTGCACAGCTGATAACATACTTAATAGTAAAATACTGAAACACCGATCCAATCGTTTTGATTGAAAACCTAAGACTGTCCATGAACTCAGGGTCAATAACTTCACTTATGAACTGCGGTCTAATTAAAAGATGAACTTAAACACAGACAGAAGCACGTAAGCACCTTGCTTCTACAAGAAATAGCTCCAAATGTTTACTAAGTGTTTTGTTGCTTTGCTTGTTTTCAGTCAAGTTTCTGTCTCAATTCTGGCATTACCAGCTTTTGCTCATCTTACAGTTGAGGAAACCAGACTGCCAAGTTTAATAGAATTTTGTGTCAAAGAAAGATCAAGTGAAATGTGGATGAATGCCAGAAGACATTTCTATAAGTAAGATGATAAGCCTTAGAATATGAACTTTGCATATATACAATGGAGTATTACTCAGCTATAAAAAGGAACGCATATGAGTCAGTTCTAATGAGGTGGATAAAACTGGAGCCTATTATACAGAGTGAAGTAAGTCAGAAAGAGAAACACCAATACTGTATATTAATGCATATATATATGGAATTGAGAAAGACCGTAAAGATGATCTATGCAAGGCAGCAAAATAGACACAGATGTGAAGAACAGACTTTTGGACTCTGTGGGAGAAGGTGAGGGTGGGATGATTTGAGAGAATAGCATTGAAATATGTATATTANTTAATGCATATATATATGGAATTGAGAAAGACCGTAAAGATGATCTATGCAAGGCAGCAAAATAGACACAGATGTGAAGAACAGACTTTTGGACTCTGTGGGAGAAGGTGAGGGTGGGATGATTTGAGAGAATAGCATTGAAATATGTATATTACCACATGTAAGAGAGATGACCTGTGCAAGTTCAATGCCTGAAGCAGGGCACTCAAAGCTGGTGCTCTGGAACAACCCAGAGGGATGGAATGGGGAGAGACAGGGGAGAGGGGTTTAGGATAGGGGACACATGTGTACCCATGGCTGATTCATGTTGATGTATGGCAAAAACCACTATAATACTGTAAAGTAATTATCCTCCAATTAAAATTTAGTAATTAAAAAAAAAGAATATGAACTTGGTGACATTTTTTGCTGTTGTGATTAAAAGCCCATTCTCTATTCTTCTTTCTTAATTCTTGATTCTATGATACATTACTAAGTCATTTAACTGAATTTTAACCATTAAGAAAAATACTAATTATATTTCTACCTAATTTAAATTTTCTTCTGCAAAGAAATTCATGTTGCCAAGATCACAATAAAATTTCTTGCGAATGGAACTTTCTAGAAGGATGTCATGAATACCTTTCGCAGCGGTCCATACTGTTTTCGGTACTTCTTATTCCAAGATATTCCTATCTTCTTCAAGAGTTTCTGGCCCAGCTGATCAACGGGAATTAGATTACTCTCCTCCTTATGAAAGAAAGAAAAGTCATTTAAGAAAATCTGATAAGATTTAAGTGCAATGCTTATGAGTTCAAGGGACCAACAGGATTAATAAATGGGCCTGTAACACCAAACAAGTAGGTGGATTAACCAAAATTATTTAAAAATCAAAAGTGTTTTAAAATAGATTAAGCCTAAGTTTAGAAAACTTGAATTTTGCCACTTTCTATGTGGTAACGTTTAAACATTTCAAGAGCAATACCCAAAGTGTATTTAGAGATTTGGTAAATTTCTGATATTATGTGGGATTTTTAGAAGAAACATTTTCATGCAAAAAAAACTACTGGTCTCTTCTGAATGTTCTGAATTATAAACAACTTCTAAAAGGGGGTAAGAAGTGACTATTTTGAGCTGAAATCTGTCCCCTTACCACAAAAATTCATATGTTGAATTCCTAACTTTCAAAATTTTAACTGATCATATTTGGATAGGGCAGTTAAAGAAATGACTAACTTAAATGAAGCCTTTAAGGGTAGGCCCTTATCCAATCAAGCATCCTTATAAGAAAAGAAATTTGGACACACAGAGACACCAGGGATGCACATGAACACAGGAAAGGCCATCTGAGGACACAGCAAGAATCAAACAGAGAAGCCTCAGAAGAAACCAAACCTGGAAACACCCTGATCTGGACTTCCAGCCTGAAAACTATGAGAAAGCAGATTTCTGTTAATTAAGACACCGGTCTGTGGGATTTCATTACGTCACATTACTTTGGCAACAAAGGTCCGTCTAGTCAAGGCTATGGTTTTTCCAGTGGTCACGTATGGATGTGAGAGTTGGACTGTGAAGAAAGTTGAGCACCGAAGAATTGATGCTTTTGAACCGTGGTGTTGGAGAAGACTCTTTGAGAGTCCCTTGGACTGCAAGGAGATCAGTCCTGAGTGTTCATTAAAAGGACTGATGCTAAAGCTGAAACTTCAATACTTTGGCCACCTGATGCGAAGAGGTGACTCATTGGAAAAGACCCTGATGCTGGGAGGGACTGGGGGCAGGAGGAGAAGGGGACGGCAGAGGATGAGATGGCTGGATGGCATCACCGACTCGATGGACGTGAGTTTGGGTAAACTCCGGGAGTTGGTGATGGACAGGGAGGCCTGGCGTGCTGCGATTCATGGGGTCGCAAAGAGTCGGACACGACTGAGCGACTGAACTGAACTAGCAGACTAATACAGTAGCCACAGACCAATATTCAGCCTAGGTCTCTAGAAAGAAACTGAGAAAAAAATGTTCATTAAGAATGAATGAATAAGTGAAAAGAGACTACCAATCTTTACAATAGGGTACGAGATAAAGATTAAAAGTCATACACTTGAAGTATTATCAGTACTGGGAATGAAAAAGGGGACATAATTTCAGGTTCTGAAGACATTAAAAGGATAATATGGGAAAACAGTAAATTCCAAAGAAGTATATACAGTATATCCCAATTCTATGTAAAGTAACAATAATAATACCCAAAGAAATCTTGTAACCCAATCCTAACATATTTATACAAACACAATGGAAATAAAATGCAAAGAATATATATCATAGTGTTAACAGTAACCAGACATTTGGTTTAAACCTGTCTCTTATACACATCTCTTCACTTTCTAAGGCCTGTCTCTTATACACATCTAGATGTGTATAAGAGACAGGAATATATATCATAGTGTTAACAGTAACCAGACATTTGGTTTAAACTTATTTTCTTTAACTTTCAATTTTTTCCCCTCAAAATTTCTATCATTCGTGTTTCTTTTATAATCACAAAGCCTCTAATAAAAATTTTTTTTCAATAGACAGAGAATTTCCCCCCAAAAGACTATGAATAGTAACAATATCTATCATTTCTACCAACTAAATCATATAGCTGATATATACATAAACACAAACATAAGCATATACTCTACCTGTAATAAGATTGCTTTTAGAATCATCAATGGATCATCAATCTCCTCTTTATTCTGAATATCTTCCAAATTCACATCTGGTTTACTTTTGTCCTCCTAAAGAAGGAAAACAATAAAAAAAAAAGTTTCTATCACTAATCTCTCAGTAATTAGCAAAACAGGAATGTTTGTGCCTCGGAGGTTTCAAGATGAAGAAACGATGATAAAAACATCATACTAATTTGTATGTGCTTTGGAATCAGGCAGTCTGGCTTTGAATTTCAACTGTGGTTGAATAATCCTGGACAAACTACCTAATCTCTCTAGCATTTCTATAAATTGGGATTGTGAGGTAAATAAAGCTTCTAGCTCAGTGGTCCCCAACCTGTACACTCCCTTAGTCCCCTTCTTTCAGAGTTTTATTTAAGTTTCATTATGCAGGCACGACTGATTGAATCATTGGCCCTTGGTGACCCATCATTGGTTCCCGGTGGCTCAGGGGTGAAAGAATCTGCTTGCCACACAGGAGACATGAGTTCGATCTCTGGGTCAAGAAGATCCCCTGGAGGAGGGCATGCATCCTGTATTCTTGCCTGGGAAATCCCATGGTCAGAGGAGCCTGTCAGGCTGCCTGCCGTACATGGGGTTGCAGAGTCAGACATGACTGCAGCAATGAGCACACACCACCAAACTCAATCTCCAGCCCCTGGTCCCTCCCTGGTCAGGGGAAGGGGCTGAAGGTTCTAACCCTCTAACCATGTGATTGGTCCCTCTGGTGACCAGCCCTCACCCTGCAAGTAAGTTCATTAGCATAAACTCAGGTATGGTTGGGGAACTCTCAAGGAGCTCTAAGCCAGGAATCCAGGACAAAGATCAAATGTATATATTTTTATTATACCACACAAATAGATCCCAGCAAAAAGCTAGAAACCTGAAAGGGCTATGCTCTAAATATAAGCATGATCTACAAACCCCCCTCCTCAACAAAGGACAATGAGAAACTTGTCTGCTATCACCTTGCTATTAGATGAAGGTGGAAATACACTCCCTCTAAAAACCGATAATCACAAACAGGTCCTCATGTGAGTTTGTGGCCCAAATTCATACTAGTTGCATGGCTCTAAGACACAGATCTTATCTTCAAGGTATTAAAGGTTGCAGGTGACCACAGGCATGTGGTAGAGTCAGACACACATCTTTCATGGAGGGTACTTTTAACTCAGGCTTCCAATCACTCCTAAACCATATTCTTAAAAAACAAATAGCCAACAAAGTCTACAGCCTAAAATAACAAAATCATGAGGAAACAGAGTCAGCAGATATCCAAAGACCCACGGTCTTCAGATACTGCAATTTTTAGGTAGAGAATAATAAAATAGTGTGTTTAAGATGTTTAAAGACATTCACAGGTTTCCCAGGTGGCCCTAGTGGTAAAGAAACTGCCTGCCAATGTAGGAGACAGAAGAGACATGGGTTCAATCCCTGGGTTGGGAAGACCCCTTGGAGAAGGAAATGGCAACCCCCTCCAGTCTTCTTGCCTGGAGAATCCCATGGACAGAGGAGCTTGGCGGGCTACAGTCCATGGGGTTGCACAGAGTTGGACATAACTGAAGTGACTTAGCATGCAAAGACATTCATGGCTAAGAAACAAGAGATTTAAAAATGGCAGGAGGGGAGAGGGAGGCTGGCATCGCCCAGGATGTGACACTGGTGCAGGGGGCATGTGGCCTGGGCCGAGTCCTCCTGCACTCTGCCAGTGTCCAACCTTGGTCTTGTGAGGACAGGCTGGTCCTACAAGCACCAGTCCCGGGGCTGACTCGTGAGAGTTACTGAAAAGCCTCCTTTTGTCTCACATCCTCAAATGTTCAAAGTGATATCAACCATCAATGAAACGAAAGCCCCCCGCTTTGGAAGGCATAAGTCAGGCTCCTCTTCATAGCAAGATCTAGGGTCACATTCTGAATAGTTAATGACCTCCATGCAAGAGGGAAGAGCTCGTCTTCTAGCTGGGCTGAGAAAGACTGAAATGTTGGCTTTCACCCAAGGAACATTATGTGAGACAGGTCATTTAAAGGTGTTCCTTGCAGATGGCACCTAGCAGGGAAACTTGCAAGGGAAGAAGAAATCACCAAACTGAAAGCAGAAAAAACAATACCTGCCTGTGTTTACAGTATTTGGAGTCCTTTTTCTCTAGGCATAAGAGATCTCTCAGGATAATGGTAGTAAACAGACAAGCAGTGTCCAGCAGGTATATCTACTGAAGCTGGAACTCTTAAAGCATGCATCATTATTTGAACACCATAAAGCTCTAGATGAAAAGCTAGTGATTTTTAAAGAGTGGAATAATAATAATAAGATAAATGTGATGCTTCACAGAAGCCATGAATAAGGAAATACACAGGCAGAGACAGAAAGCAATCTTCTGATTGTTCTTTAAGTTTCAGGAAGACCCTGCTAAAGTACCAGAGCTTCAGACCAGAGAAGCAGTGCAGAGAGCCAAACCAAGTGAAAGCACACCTGCCTGCCCTTTTGAGTCATATAATGGAACTGAGAGAAGAGCTTGATGCTGCTATCCTTTCCAAAGAAATGAACACAGAATTGTAGAGATATCCAAGGGAGAACAACTCAAAAGGAAGATATGGAAGAATCATTCCTTTTGAGCTACCTCACTGCACAGTGTGAAGCTTACCTCTGTGCATGATGTCAATGATAAACTTAAAAAAGGAAACTGGAAATAAATACTTTATGCATCAAAAGACTGAGGATAAATCCCGCCCGTTAGAGAAGTGCCTGAAACCTGACACTGGCTGAACAAGACTGAGGAGGGCCTGCGGCCAGCATGGAGGACAGCAGAGACAGCCCTGAGGCAGAAGCAGAACTGCATGGAAGGCAGGAGCACTTTCTAAGGCTGAAGAGAGACAGGGCAACATCGGAAACAAAGGCTACCACAGAACCTTACTGCTGCTGCTGCTGCTAAGTCGCTTCAGTCGTGTCCGACTCTGTGCGACCCCAGAGACGGCAGCCCACCAGGCTCCCCCGTCCCTGGGATTCTCCAGGCAAGAACGCTGGAGTGGGTCGCCATTTCCTTCTCCAACGCATGAAAGTGAAAAGTGAAAGTGAAGTTGCTCAGTCATGTCCGACTCTTAGGGACCCCATGAACTGCAGCCTATCAGTCTTCTCCGTCCATGGGATTTGCCAGGCAAGAGTACTGGAGAGAGGTGACATCGCCTTCTCTGCCACAGAAGCGTAAGTGGAAGGAAAAAACCAGGAACTACAGTGGACTAGGCAAAGAGAAAGAACTATAACTATTTATAAAACCTGTTCACAAGCTTCTGTAAAGATCTAATAAAAGGTTCAACTTCATCTTTTAGAGAGAATGAAATAAAGTTAATGTAATTGTTTGAAAGTGGGGGGGGGCGTGGGGGAGAACAGCTGTTTGGAGAGTAAGATTCACTTTTCATGGGGCTTGGAAGACAGCAGTGTGAAGGAAGGTAATAGGTTAAGAATCAGCAACTAACGGTGGAACATGGAGGGCAGAACTAGACAGAGGAGGTAAGACGTGCATCACTCTTATCTGACTGAAATGTGCCCAGTGAGCTAGTGTCTTGGCAAATAGGCACAAGCATTCGAGAGATGAATGTATGGCTTCCTAGACCCCAAACTGGATAAACCAGTTCTAGAAATAAAAGAAATGGGAGGTTAAGGATAGGAAAGAGTGAAACAAAACTGTCTTTTTTCCAAAAGCAAGATGGTTGATTATAAAGTCAATGTACTAACAAGATAACTGTATTTCAATATACCAGCCACAAGCAGTCCAAAAACTACACAGAATAGACACAGTACCATAGAACATCTCCCTGGTCAATATTTTCCCAATAGAACAGTTAGACTTTAAATATCCAAACTTTACAAAGCACAAGTATCTCTCAGTACACTCTACGTACAACCGACAGAGCATCAGAAACACAGGGAGATGTTCTGAAAAGCAAAGTGATGCCAACAAAGGGAACACGGCATTTTTCAATACTGCTGGCACTCAGAGGGATTCCCAGGTGGCTCAGTGGTAAAGAATCCACCTGCCAATGCAGGAGATGCAGGAGACCCAGGTTCAATTGCTGGGTCAAGAAGATCCCCTGGAAGAGGAAATTGCAGCCCATTCCAGGATTCTTGCCCGAAAAATCCCACAGACAGAGGAGCCTGGCTAGCCTATGGGGTTGCAAAGAGTCGGACACGACTAAGTACGCACACACGCATGCACAGCACTCAGAGAAGCTGTGTTACCTCAAGTGGAGCAATTATTCATTCATCACAGTATTAACTGTTTGACAACCAGGAAGGTATGTCTGAAGCATGCCACATCCTAACATGATGGGTTAGAACTTACATACTGGTGTTTTAGTTACATTTTAGGAAGCTGGTTGAGAGTTTGGGGCTAGCATGTAATATATTTCAATTTTTTCCACTGCAAATAACTGGAACTGGACTCCCGATGAGTGCTTTATTTTCTAGAGAAAATTATAAAACTTTTTTTAGATGACACTAAAGAGGCTCTAAAAACCAGAAAGATATATCTTATTTACACATGTAGATTCAAAACCCTACTACTTTTATGTGCATATATGTGTGAGAATATTGACAAGGTGACACTAGAAATGTTCAGAAAACCATAAAAACCAAAACACTCCTGAAGAATAACAACACACAGAGAGACTTGCCCTACCAGATAACAAGACTTACTAATACAGCTACAGAAATTAAGTGTAGCATTTGCCTAGGAATAGGAAAGCAAGGAACAACAACAACAAAAACAGAGCCCCCAAATGGACTTAAATAAAAATAGCAATTAATATAACAGAACTAGCATTGTAGATTGGTGCGGAAATAATGGAATATTAAATAAATGGTACTGGGAAACTGGGTTCCCAGACAGAATAAACATCATGCCATTCACAGCAAAGCATTTCAGGAAGACTGAAGTCTCATTTGTAAAACACAAAGAAGACAATATAGAAGGATCATCTTTGTTTGGTGCCATGAAAGACAAAGAAAGCTGAGGAATGGTTATTGATTAAAGGAGACCGAAGGGCTTCGGGTGGCTCAGATGGTAAAGAACCTGCCCGCTAATGCAGGAGACGCAAGAGACACAGCGTTCGATCTCTGGGTCGGGAAGATCCACTGGAGTAGGAAATGGCAACCCATTCCAGTGTTCTTGCGTGGAAAATCCCATGGACAGAGGAGTCTGGCAGGTTACAGTCCATGGGGTTGCAAAGAGTCGGACATGACTGAGCACCTAACACTTTGACTTTTCAAGATATGTTAACTAAATATAATGCACATTCCTGGACTTGACACTACAGTGGAAAGAAATGCTACAAAGGATTTGGATGAAACAGGTTAAATCTGAATATAAAATACATATTAGATAATAAATAGTATTGTATCAGTATTAAAGTTCTTGATTTTGATCTACACTTATGTAACAGAATGTCCTGGTTCTCTGGAGATAAACACTGAGGAATTTAGGGGTAAAGAGGCCCATGAAACTTCAAGTGGTTCAGCATTAATAATGATAATGTTAACTCTGTGTGTGTGTGTATGTTTGTATACAGAGGATGGGCTTGCAGAAATGTGGCAAAATGTTAACAATTGGAGAACCTAGGTGAAAAGCCAATAGGAGATGTTTAAAAAATTTAAATTTCTATCTGTATTAACTTTTAATGCCTTTAAGAGTTTTCCACAGAGTGAACATATAAGAAATGACCAAAAAATAGCCTCACCAAAATAATAAGGCTAGAAAACAGTTGCAAAGATACTCTTAAACTAATATCTATACTTACTTGAAACTGCCAGTTTCCCAAATGATCGACATCTTTAATATACACGTGATAATGTCCTCCATAGCAACCACCTTTGTGTATAATAACTGAGAAGAGGTCATACATATATTCCAAGTCATCTAATTCACTCTACAAGAAAGAACATAAACATTGTTATAGTTTACATAAGACAAAGATATATATAATGAAAAGGGAAAGAAGAATTTCAACTATTAAAATCAGTAAGAAACATCACTGGTTATTATTATTATTATTTAGGGTAAATTAACATAAATTTGAATAACCAGTTTTAAATTTTGAAATGCGTAATCCTTTGACTGAAAATACCAGTCATACTACACCAACCAAATTCTGCCTGAGTTAAACATAAAAACATACACTCAATCAAGATGCTATTTTTATGTACTTTGGCTAAAATCATGGATCCCCGGTGGCTCAGAGGTTAAAGTGTCTGCCTCCAATATGGGAGACCCGGGTTCGATCCCTGGGTCGGGAAGATCCCCTGGAGAAGGAAATGGCAATTCACTCCAGTATTCTTGCCTGGCAATTTGATCTCTGGTTCCTCTGCCTTTTCTAAAGCCAGCTTGAACATCAGGGAGTTCCCGGTTCACGTATTGCTGAAGCCTGGCTTGGAGGATTTTGAGCATTACTTTACTAGCATGTGAGATGAGTGCAATTGTGCGGTAATTGGAGCATTCTTTTGCATTGCCTTTGGAATTGGAATGAAAACTGACCTTTTCCTGTCCTGTGGCCACTGCTGAGTTTTCCAAATTTGCTGGCATTTGAGTGAGAGAGCATTTTAGCAAGAGAAAATTGTCTCGTATTAAACCTATTACACTGGTTTATAAAGGAGTTCTTTAGCAATTGAATATATTTTAACAAGATTGTTATGTGCCTCAAAGTCAGAGCTATAGCTACTATGCATTACCCCTCCAGACACTTCAGTCTTCTGCATAAAACAGGAATTTGGCAATTATGAATACTAGCTGGTTTGTTTAGAGGCAGTTTAGTGGAATGAAAAGTTCTTTTTTCAGTTATCAAATCTGTGATCAATCTTTTCTACAACCAATGTGTTCTATAACTGCATAATTATGAACACCTGTGTGTGCATGCTCAGTCGTGTTTGACTGTGTAACCACATGGACTGTAGCCCATCAGGCTTGCTGTCCATGGAATTTTCCAGGCAAGAATACTGGAGTGGGTTGCCATTTCCTACTTCAGGTATGAACACCTACATGGGCATTAAAAAACAAAACCTACTTTAGGTTAAAAGATACTTGGCATATGTGATGCTACTTGGGAAGTGTAAATTATTTAAGGAACTTATTTTCTTAAATTATACTTTTTAAGTGAGCAGCATTTTTTAAATGTCATTTTTCAAATGTCTGGTTCAGGCAAAAACCAAGAGAGATGTAAACAGAGATGATAATGATTTTCATTAATACAGAAAACAAAAAGCAAAATTATTGTGAATTTCTTAGATGCTCAATGTCTTGCTTTTTTCAGTTTTGTTATTTTAACATGTTAAAATCATGTAACAAATTACTTTTTATAAAAGGACAAAAATTTTTCTATATGAGATAATGGAAGTTAACTAAATGTACTGAGGTAATCGTTTCATATTATATGTAAACCAAGCCATCACTCTGTACACCTTAAACTTATCAAGTGAGACACCCTGCGTCCAAGGTCAGGGGCAGCCGGGAGGAGACACCTCACGCTCGAGGCCAGGGGCGGTGACCCTGAGGAGCCACCCAGGGACCGGTCGGTGGCTGTGCACGCGCAGGAGGGCCTAGAAGAGCTATCCCATATTGAAGGTCAGGAATAGCGGCAGTAAGGAGATACCCCTCACCCAAGGTAAGGAGCAGCGGCTGTGCTTTGCTGGAGCAGCCATGAAGAGATACCCCAAGCCCAAGGTAAGAGAAACCCAAGTAAAATGGTAGGTGTTGCAAGAGGGCATCAGAGGGCAGATACACTGAAACCATACTCACAGAAAACTAGTCAATCTAATCACTCTAGGACCACAGCCTTGTCTAACTCAATGAAACCAAGCCATGCCTGCAGGGCAAACCAAGACGGGCGGGTCATGGTGGAGAGGGCTGACAGAACGTGGTCCACTGGAGAAGGGAATGGCAAGCCACTTCAGTATTCTTGCCTTGAGAACCCCATGAACAGTATGAAAAGGCAAAATGATAGGATACTGAAAGAGGAACTCCCCAGGTCAGTAGGTGCCCAATATGCTACTGGAGATCAGTGGAGTCATTTAGTCAAGGCTATGGTTTTTCCAGTGGTCATGTATGGATGTGAGAGTTGGACTGTGAAGAAGGCTGATCGCTGAAGAATTGATGCTTTTGAACTGTGGTGTTGGAGAAGAAGATGTGTATAAGAGACAGGTACAATGTCACGAACCTCATTCCATAGTTCTTCAGGCACTCTATCTATCAGATCTAGGCCCTTAAATCTATTCCTCACTTCCACTGTATAATCATAAGGGATTTGATTTAGGTCATACCTGAATGGTCTAGTGGTTTTCCCTACTTTCTTCAATTTGAGTCTGAATTTGGCAATAAGGAGTTCATGATCTGAGCCACAGTCAGCTCCCGGCCTTGTTTTTGTTGACTGTATAGAGCTTCTCCATCTTTGGCTGCATAGAATATAATCAATCTGATTTCGGTGTTGACCATCTGGTGATGTCCACGTGTAGAGTCTTCTCTTGTGTTGTTGGAAGAGGGTGTTTGCTATGACCAGTGCATTTTCTTGGCAAAACTCTATTAGTCTTTGCCCTGCTTCATTCCGCATTCCAAGGCCAAATTTGCCTGTTACTCCAGGTGTTTCTTGACTTCCTACTTTAGCATTCCAGTCCCCTATAATGAAAAGGACATCTTTTTTGGGTGTTAGTTCTAAAAGATCTTGTAGGTCTTCATAAAACCGTTCAACTTCAGCTTCTTCAGCATTACTGGTTGGGGCATAGACTTGGATAACTGTGATATTGAATGGTTTGCCTTGGAGACGAACAGAGATCATTCTGTCGTTTTTGAGATTGCATCCAAGTACTGCATTTCGGACTCTTTTGTTGACCATGATGGCTACTCCATTTCTTCTGAGGGATTCCTGCCCACAGTAGTAGATATAACGGTCATCTGAGTTAAATTCACCCATTCCAGTCCATTTTAGTTCGCTGATTCCTAGAATGTCGACGTTCACCCTTGTCATCTCTTGTTTGACCACTTCCAATTTGCCTTGATTCATGGACCTGACATTCCAGGTTCCTATGCAGTATTGCTCTTTACAGCATCGGATCTTGCTTCTATCACCAGTCACATTAGTAGTTTTTAAAGTAATCTCCATACTCTTCTCCGTAGTGGCTGTATCAATCTACATTCCCACCAACAGTGCAAGAGAGCTCCCTTTTTTCCACACCCTCTCCAGCATTTATTGTTTGTAGATTTTTTTGATGATGGCCATTCTGACCAAATGTGAAGTAATACCTCATTGTAGTTTTGATTTGCATTTCTCTAATGATGATGATATTGAACATCTTTTCATGTGTTTCCTTGTTATAAACTTAGATTTTAACTTAATATCACAAATGTAAAACAGTTATTCAATTACTCACTTTAAATTGGAATGATGGAACCCTTCTAACAGGCCAAATTGTCTAAAATATAAATATCTGAAGATAGATTATTCCTTAAGAAAAATATACTAATAATATGGATTATTTACTTCATCACTTGCATATTTAATTCCAGTTTTTTCCAGAGATAGAAATACATCTGCCCACTAAACAGAAATTGTAATATAATTTGTGATTTGCTCTTGTAGAGCAAGTTTGGGGAAATATTTTTTTCTGCTAGATGAAGTCACATATCAACAAAAGATTCTGGCCAGGGTTTGAGAGCTAGAATAAGAGACACTCAAAACAACTTTCCTCATAACCTTGAGCAACAAACTAAGCCTACTTTTATAGACCCTGTATCAAGAGACTTGGGTATTGGTGTCTTAGTAGTCCCTGAAGGAAGGAAGGTTGGGATAACCTAAAAGAAAGAGGGACCCAAGCTGTATGGTGGCAGGCAGAGGTGGGAGAGAAAGTTATTCGAGAAGACATTTTATGTAAGGAGAGCAGCTGACAAATTTTAGGACGGGAATGTCTAATACCCTGAGTTGCAGTTACCCTCTGTTGCCTCCCAGCTTCAGCAGAAATCTAATTGTTTATATTTGAAACATATACATATGACAGCAAACAGCCAAGAGTAATATAAGGATGCAGTTTGCTCTGTAGGGAGAGACAGCAGTGGTTGTGAATGCAGAAGTAGCCTGGGCACTCCTCTCTTCAGGAGGGTGTATTAGGGCATCTTTAGGACACCTGGCTGCAGGGAGTGGGATGGGGGCTTGGGCATGTTATTTGATTATTAAAGAAAAGGTAATTCCAGAAGGACTGAAGGTTAGGGAATTACCAGGCAGCAGAGGCTTAGGTTAAAGAAGGATGTAGTCACATGGATTTTTAAGGAAAACTCTTCTCCAGAAAAGAGATGATGAGTTATTTCCTGTCATTGTTTCTAGGATCAAATCATAGACTATCTCATTTGTGCAGAGTTACAGAATTCTACATTTACATTCAGCTACTCAGCACCTCTGCAGCCAGAGAGGACTTCCCCGATCCTCTTTTTCAACCAATGCTGATGGAAGAAAATGTCAGCCTCTCATATTCTCATATCCTGAGGAAGGAAGTGAATCATGAGTGCTATGGCACCAGGTGTTCTTGAACTGTCTCAGTAACTCCAAGAATTCTGCATCTTGATTTTTCTAAGTTAAGGAGAATATTTTGCTAATATTTTCTTTGGGGTTGTTTGTTTATCTTCATAATCCTCCGATTTGACTTTAGCAATTTTATTTTTTTAACTTATTATTATTATATTGGAGTATAAGCTGATTAGCAAAGTTGTGATAGTTTCAGGTGGACACCAAGGCAACACAGCCATACGTAAACACATATCCACTCTATCCCAAACTCTCGTCCCGTTCAGGTTGCCATGTGACATTAAAGAGTGTTCCATGTGCTCTAAAGTAGGTCCTTGTTGGTTATCTGTTTTAAATGTAGCAGTGTGTTCATGTCCATCCCAAACTCCCTAGCTATCCCTAAAGGTTTTTAAATAGTCTTTTATGTGGGACTGTGCTTATGTGTCTCCAAACAGCTGATCTGTTTGAAGTGAATCAAGTCATTGGCTAACATAAAAACAAAAAAATCCAAACACACATACAGTTAAGCAGACTACTTGCCTTCTTGAAAACTCAAACACTGGGCATTTTTCCCACTTCTAATGATGATTCAGTAGCCCTTTACATCAGTTCACCTGGGTTTGGCTCTTTGAGTTCCCAAGTGTATCATCAGCAGAGTTTTGAGAACTCAGTGCTACTATACTTCCTTTCTGGGAAAGATTGAAGGTAAAAGGAGAAGAGGGTGGCAGAGGATGAGATGGCTGTATGGCATCACCAACTCGATGGACATGCACTTGAGCAAACTCTGGGAGATGGTGGCGGACAAGGAAACCAGGCATGCTGCAGTTCATGGGGTCGCAGAGAGTCAGATCCTACTTAGTGACTGAACAACAAGATACTTCCCTTCACTGTGTTTTATTAGCAAAGGGTGCTGTGGCACCCAGCTGCTGGGAGTTTTTCATTCAAGCCACCACGGCCCGTCCTGGCTGTCCCAGGCAGCTATCACCCCCACCAAGGCCCCCACACCCCCTGGGAGAAGTCAGTGAATGCTTTGGTTAAAGAAGTTGAAAGAATGTGAGTGGCAGTTAGGAACTCTTCCTCTGCCCCTCAGTAAACAGTTTGATTTACCGCAGCTGAACTTTGGCGACATTTCATAGCTTGCTCTGTGGGGGGCTTTCTGTTACTGAAAGACTTGTCAGCCCGCTGGATCTGTGTGGTAACCTCACAATTGCTTTGCAGATAGCAGATGTGGGTGGACAATTACATGAAAAGGAACATATTTTTCTGCCTGGGAGAGAAGAAAAGTTCATGCAAGATTGAGCAGAGCTATTCTTTTGTCAAGGAACACGGTGTCAACAGAAAAAAAATGCACAACCTAAAAGTTAAGAATTATGTTTTACTTGGCAGACTTTCTGAGGATTCAAGCCCAGAAGGCTGCCTCTCAGATAGCTCTGAGGGATTGCTCTGAAGAGGTAAGGGAGTTTTTGCAACAAAACCAGGTAGTCAGAACATCAAAAGATTGTACTGTGCTAAGTTGCTTCAGTTGCGTCCAACTCCGCAATCCCATGAACTGCAGTCCACCAGGCTCCTCTGTCCATAGGATTTTCCAAGCAAGAATACTGGAGTGGGTTACCATTCCCTTCTCCAAGGGGTCTTGCCAACCCAGGGATCGAACCCGCGTCTCTTATGTCTCCTGCATTGACAGGAGGGTTCTTTACCACTAGTGCCACCTGGGAAGCCCCATCAAAAGATTACTATTAATTAAAGAAAACTGGACATCTCAAGTTAATGTGTTTTCATGGTTTTCTGTGTATGGGGAGATGCAAGAATCGGGGCTCACTGAAGTCATTCCTTTAATATGCATCTTAATGGTCTAGGCTCAGTATCCTGCATTTCTTACCCTGAATCCCCAGTGCACGGTTGGGGGTGGCTTCCAGGGCTGCTGGCTTAGTGGCTGCAACATCCTGTGTTTACTGATATGGCTGGCAACCTTTTTAATTTACAACAGCAGCCTGTGCACTGCCCCTTCCCATGAGAAAAAGCCTTTCCCCATGGGATGGAAGGATTCTTCTGGGCCTCAGAATAGACCATGTCAGCTGCACAGTGAAAACCAAATATGTGATATTCTTGGCAAAGAATAGAGATTACTTTTGATATTGCCTCTTAACTCTTCTGTAAAATATGCCCTTTTTTTTTTTTTCAACACAGTGGTATAACATGATTAGTTTTCTAGCTGAGATTATTTTGAGAATTTTTTTTCTTCTGGCTTTTTAAAAAATTTAATTCATTTGGCTGCGTCAGGTCTGGGTCTTGGGTGCAGCGCATGGAATCTGCGTGGCGCGCGGGACCTATCATCGTGGCGCACAGACTCTAGTTGTGGTGCGCGGGCCCAGCAGTTGCAGCACAGAGGCTTAGTTGCTCCTCGGCAGCGGGATCTTAGTTCCCCCACCAGGCCTCGAACCTGTGTCCCCTGATTTCACGGTGGATTCTTAATCACCGGGCCACCAGGGAAAAAGTCCCTTTCCTTTCTTTATGTAATCGTGAAATGTATGAAGCCAGGTGAGTGAATACAGTATTAGGAGTTGAATTGTGTGCGGTCCAAACTCATATGTTGAAGGGCGAACTCCCAGTTCCTCAGAATGTGACCTTGTGTGAAGACAGGATCCTTGCAGAGGTAATCAAGTTAAAGTGAGCTCATTAAGGTAGGCAGGCCCTCATCCCATATGATTGATGTCCTCATAAGAAGAGGAAATTTGGACCCAGGGATCCACATGCAGAGAAAGTACCATGTGAAAATAAAGATGGCCATCTACAAGCCAGGGACACAGGCCTAGAACAGCACTTTCCCTCATAGCCCAGAAAGAAAAAACCCTGCCAACACCTTGATATGAAACCTCCAGCCTCCAGAACTGAGATACTGAATCTCTGTTGTTTAAGTCATCCAGTTTTGGGTACTTTGCTACAATAGTGCTAGCAAGCTACTGTGTGTGTGTGTGTTAGTCGCTCAGTCATGTCCGACTCTTTGTGGCCCCATGGACTGTAGCCCACCAGGCTTCTCTGTCCATAGAATTCTCCAGGCAAGAATACTGGAGTGGATTGCTATTCCCTTCTCCAGAGGAACTTCCCAGCCCAGGAATCAAACCCTGGTTTCCTGCATGGCGGGCAGAGACTTTACCGTTTGAGCTACAGGGAAGTCTTACTACTACATATAGCAAAACTACTACCACTAGCAAACTACTACCTATAGCAAAACAAGACGCTCTCCTCCACCTCCAGCCAAACCACACCATAATTTGTGTTTCTGCTCCAGAAACACAAGTTCCAATGCCAGCAGTGCCAAGGCAAGTAATGCAAAGCAGTGAAACTACCTGGAAGGGCTAAATGGAATTGTTAAAGGGGACGGAAGCAAGCTGGAAAGTAGACAGGATCTAGCTCCAGTCATGTTACCATGTATGACTGTAGGCCTAGCTTTGCCAGAGAAGCTGACTCTTTAAAGAGAAACCCAAGATGTAGACTTTTTAACATAGAAAGCTTCCTACTTTTAAATATTGATAACTAACTGAAAAGGTCTCTATATAGTCCTGAAAGTGAAAATGTTACTCAGTTGTGTCCCACTCTTTGAGACCCCATGGACTATAGCCTGCCAGGCTCCTCTGTCCATGGAATTCTCCAGGCAAGGATACTGAATGAGTGAGTTGCCCTCCCTTCTCCAGGGGATCTTCCCAACTCAGGGATCCATCCTGGGTCTCCTGCATTGCAGGCAGATTCTTTACCGTCTGAGCCACCTCCTCTGGCCCTATATTTTCTTAACCAATGCTATATGGGCCACATAAAATTTGTGTGAGGCCCAGTTCAGCCAACAACCTGATGAATTTTTTTTTTTAATGAAAACTTTAAATTTTTTTTATTTATTTCTGGCTGTGCTGGGTCTTCATTGCTGCATGGGCTCTTCTCTAGTTGCGGTGAGCAGGGGCTACTCTTAAGTTGCCGCACGTGTGCTTCTCATTATGGTGGCTTCTCTTGTTATGGAGCATGGGCTCTATGGCATGCGGGCTTCAGTAGCTGCAGTATGTGGGCTCCGTATTTGTGGCGCCCAGGCTCAACATTGTAGCACAGAGACTTAGTTGCTTTGAGGCATGTGGGAATCTTTCTGGATCAAGGATCGAACACACATCTCCTTCTTTGGCAGGTGGGTTCTTTACCACTGAGCCACCAGGGAAGCCCAATCTAATGGAATTTTAAGGAGAGATTACCCAGGATGCTCCCAGGGTCTGAGAGGAAGGAGTCAGAGACTTCGTTTCAACCAAGCACCTCATCTCAAAGCCCCTTCAAATGTAAATTGGGACATGTAATTAGTTCTGACCAATGGAATGTGACTAGTGGAAATGAAGTATATTGCTACTATGCTGTTACCAACTCAGATCCTTGGACTCTTTAACCAATAGAAATTGATAAAAGGCCAGACAAGGAATTTAAGCAAGGCTTTATGGTTTTTCCTGTGGTCATGTATGGATGTGAGAGTTGGACTGTGAAGAAAGCTGAGCGCCGAAGAATTGATGCTTTTGAACTGTGGTGTTGGAGAAGACTCTTGAGAGTCCCTTGGACTGCAAGGAGATCCAACCAGTCCATTCTGAAGGAGATCAACCCTGGGATTTCTTTGGAAGGAATGATGCTAAAGCTGAAACTCCAGTACTTTGGCCACCTCATGCGAAGAGCTGACTCATTGGAAAAGACTCTGATGCTGGGAGGGATTGGGGACAGGAGGAGAAGGGGACGACCGAGGATGAGATGGCTGGATGGCATCACGGACTCGATGGACGTGAGTATGAGTGAACTCCGAGAGCTGGTGATGGACAGGGAGGCCTGGGGTGCTGAGATTCATGGGGTCGCAAAGAGTCGGACACGACTGAGTGACTGAACTGAACTGAACTTATTGGTATTTTATTGCCGCACCATGAGATCAAAAACAAGGAAGAGATGCTCTTGCTCAGTCTCTGAGGAGGGCAGGCTGGTTCCTTAAATGGAGTGAGGTTGTGGGGAGGCGGTGGCTTCAGTGGTCTCCCCACCCCCTTGGTGTGTGCAAAGATCGTGTGCAGTACCCTCCATCCACCTCAAGAATGGCATTTGCTTTGTAGCCTGTTTGTATCTCATTATTTGTAACTGCACTGTCTGTGCATGCATGCAGTTAACTTTAGTCCCTTATGCTGTGCTGTGGGCATCCCTGGTGGCTCAGATAGTAGAGAATCCACCTGCAATGCAGGAGACCTAGGTTCGATCCCTGGGTTGGGAAGATCCCTTGGAGGAGGGCATGGCAACCCACTCCAGCATTCTTGCCTGGAGAACCCCCAAGGACAGAGGAACCTGGCAGGCTACAGTCCATGGGGTCACAAAGAGTCGGACACGACTGAACAGCTGAACACACATTCACATATAAGATACTTCTCCCTGACCCTGACCTTCAAAGGGAATCGAAAAAGAGACAAGGAGGGAAAACTGCCTTGTATTAAGATAACAGGGTGCACAGTTCCTACCTCCTCTGCACAATCTGGAGAAACAGGAAAAACATGACGTAGGGTCAGATTCCCAGTTTGATCTCTCAAGGTCTCACAGTAAGAAATGAGTGGGAGGTGAAATTATTCCTTACCTGAGAACATCCAGGAAGAATTTGCTACCCTTTTCTTCATTCATTGCCTGTAAGAGGTCCACTGAGAACCCCACAGTTCACATATTAATGGCTACGTCGTCCACTTGCCTTTTGCCCACTCTTTCTCGTTAGAAATGGTGTGGGACAATGGGTACTAAGTGAAATGTGTGCTTCCTTTTTTAACTCCAAAATCACACCATCAACATAATCATTATAAAATTTTCCTTGAACAGTCTTATCAGTCATAGTCATATGCCAACATTGACTTGGTTACTGAACTTAATGAAGTAGTGACATTCGGAGAAATGTAACATGTTTTCTGGATACTAGAGAATGCCACAGAAGGGCTGTGATCCTTCTTTGGTCTTGCCACTTGACCTTTGGGCTCTTTTAAAATTCTCATTCTCACTTAGATATAAACCCAACCCCTGGGTCTTGTGACTCAGATAAATACACATTAACTAGCTTTTGCCTACTTAGCTAGTGTCCTTACTGCTAATGTGAGTTTATGACTGTCATTTTCCCTCTATCACCCTTAAGGCTTTTGCTGACTCCTTCCCCCATGCCTCTCCTATCATTTTTTCTCCCCAAACCTTCCTGGACAAGCCTTTATCTCATTAAGCTGATGAGCTTTCTACACATTTCTGCTGCTGCTGCTGCTGCTAAGTCGCTTCAGTCGTGTCCGACTCTGTGCGACCCCATAGACGGTCGCCCACCAGGGCTCCCCAGTCCCTGGGATTCTCCAGGCAAGAACACTGGAGTGGGTTGCCATTTCCTTCTCCAATGCATGAAAGTGAGAAGTGAAAGTGAAGTCGCTCAGTCGTGTCCGACTCTTAGCGACCCCATGGACTGCAGCCTACCAGGCTCCTCCATCCATGGGATTTTCCAGGCAAGAATACTGGAGTGGGGTGCCATTGCCTTCTCCGACACATTTCTACATATCAAAAATAAACCTTTCGTAAGGAAATAAACTCATTCAGTTAAGGACTGGCATATACAAACATAGAAACATTGACTTTTTGTATCAGTATCTGTTAGTTGATTTTGATTTTTTTTTTATTGTAACATTTAACAAACCTATTGGCATTAGAGGATTAAATTGTTCAGATCTCTTAACCATGTGACTGATAATCTCACATGTTTACACTTGAGAGCTAATAATTGTAACGTCAAATAAGCAAATAATGTAGATGTTATCTGGAGAAAGAATTCACCTAGATCACAGGCTGTTACAGAAACAGAAGGTGACTACATTTTTTTTATTGTTGATTTCAGTCACGAGGCTAGAAAGTTTTTTGTTGTGTAAATATTAACCTGAATAAACTGTATTTTGCATAAATGTAAACAGTTGCATCTTCATCTCTAAATCAACTCAACAACATTGTGTTTCATACATCACTGCACTATTTTCAGTGTTTCTGAATAGATTTCCTGGTAAAAAGTGATCATAGTGGCTTCTGTTTGTGTGAATTTCACTAATCTGATATGTATCATGTTTTCTTCTTTGTACTGGTGAGTTTCTAGGTTTATGCTCCAGGGATTATTTCCTACTTCATATTTGTGCCAGCCCAGCTGTTTCATTCTTATTGGAGCTATTAGTAATTACCCTCCACTCTTCCCTAGTAGCATATTGGACACCTTCCAACCTGGGGGGCTCATCTTCTGGCATTATATCTTTTTGCCTTTTCATACTGCTCATGGGGTTTGCCAGGCAAGAATACTGGAGTGGGTTGCCATTTCCTTCTCCAGTGGACCACATTTTTGTCAGAACTCTTCACCATGTATGACCTGTCTGTCTTGGGTGGCCCCTTACAGCATGGCTCCTGGCTTCACTGAGTTATGCAAGCCCTTGGCCATGACAAGGCTGTGATCCATGAACAGGTTAGATAGCATCGCTGACTCAATGGACATGAATTTGACCAGACTCTGGGAGATAGTGAAGGATCCCAGCATGATGCAGTCCCTGGGGTCACAAAGAGGAGGACACAGCTTAGCAACTAAACAACAACAGTTTTGCTAGCAAGTTAGACAGAGTCTCATGATTTTTTAGGAAAATGTCCCATAGGGGTTTGGGAGTGGCTGGAGAGACCTCAAGGTAGGCAGATAACTGGGAAGCTAATGAAAAGGTAGGGAGCAAAGGGTCTGATCTAGGATCAGATAAGAGGCATGCCTTCAGGGGTTTGCAGTGAGGATACTGGAAGGTCACAGAGAGCCAGAGAAGTCAGTGCAAAAATACACCATGTGAAACAGGTAGATCGGGTCCCAGTTCCCAGGAAATGGATGACAAGAATAACACAGAAAGCTGGGTAGCAGGTGTTTAAGGTGAGTTTCCCCTGTGGGGAATAGTAAGGGATAAACATGAGCTCTGAAGATCTGGGCATAAGGAGGCCAAGCAGTTCTCTTGCCACAAAATTCTGTTCAAGTTGCTGCTATTTTTTTTCTTTGAACTCTGGCAGTAGAGATTTTATTGCCTTCTACTTTCAGGTCACCATATCCATGCTTCTTCTTACTATATGGTCTAAGGGGGAAAACTATATATATATATAAAATTAAGATCAGTCACTCAGTCGTGTCCGACTCTTTGTAACACTATGGACTGCAGCACACCAGGCTTCCCTGTCCATCACCAACTCCCGGAGTTTACTCAAACTCATGTCCACTGAGTCAGTGATGCCATCCAACCATCTCATCCTCTGTTGTCCCCTTCTCCTCCCGCCTTTAAGCCTTCCCAGCCATCAGGGTCTTTTCCAATGAGTCAGTTCTTCACATCAGGTGGCCAAAATATTGGAGTTTCAGCTTCAGCATCAGTCCTTCCAATGAATATTCAGGACTGATTTCCTTTAGGATTGACTGGTTTAATCACCTTGCAGTCCAAGGGACTTCAAGAGTCTTCTCCAACACCAGAGTTCAAAAGAATCAATTCTTCGACACTCAGCTTTTTTTATAGTCCAGCTCTCACACATCCATACATGACTACTGGAAAAACCATAGCTTTGACTAGACAGACCTATTTATATATATTATATACTGTATATTTTCAGGCTCCTCTGTCCATGGGAGTCTCCAGGCAAGAATACTGGAGTGAGTTGCTGTTCCCTTCTCCAGGGGATCTTTCTGACCCCAGGATCAAATTCAGGTCTCCCCCACTGCATGCAAATTCTTTACTCTGTGGGCCACAAGGGAAGCCCATATAATATAAATTATATATTTATATAATCTACCTTTATCTGTATATGCCCTTTCTTCCCATTAAAATGGGAGGAATGTTTCTTCCCCTACCTAAAGTCAGTCCTTCTCTGTGTTGGGTTCCATCTCCTTTTACCTGCTCAAATTTTAAGTAATCATGGTGGAGGCCTAGGGTGGAAAACTTCATAAGTAATAAATATTCATGTGAATATTTACATTTCCCATTGACGTGGGAAAATATTCACAATATATTCCTAAATTTAAAAAATCAGTCTATACAATAATATGCATGTCACTCAGTCATGTCTGACTCTTTGTGACCCCATGGACTGCAGCACACCTGACTTACCTGTCCTTTACTGTCCCCCCGAGTTTGCTCAAACTCATGTCCATTGAGTCAATGATGCCATCCAGCCATCTAATCCCCTATTAACCCTTCTCCTCCTGCCCTCAATCTTTCCCAGCATTAGAGTCTATTCCAATGAGTCAGTTCTTTGTTTCTATGCATAGTATTCATATTCTATGCATAGTAGAATACCATTTTAAACTGGTACAGATAGGCAGATGATAGATGGATATGAATGAAACTGTGTATGTTAGAAGTTATTATCCCTCAATGAGTGGAGGTGGAGATGCTATATTTTCTAATTTGTATGCACAGAGTTGAATTACCTTTGTAAATTAGTTTTTAAGTTATTATTTGCAGAAAAGTCTAAAGGAAAATGGTACAAAATGGTACATTTTCAAAAGGAAAATGTACAGAGACAAAATGCCAGTCTCTGTACTACTACTAATGAGATCCAGTACATTTCCTAGAGAGGGCTTGCCAGTTAATCCCTGAGCTTTCTAGAAGACAATACAGAGAACACTCAATTAATTACTGATTCATAAATTCATAAGATAAAAACAGGCCAGTATACTAATATTGGGGCACATATACTAGAATTGTGGTGCTGGAGAAGACTCTTGAGAGTCAACCCTAAAGGAAATCAACTCTGAAAACTCATAGGAAGCATTGATGCTGAAGCTGAAGCTCCAATATTGTGACCACCTGATGCTAAAGCCAACTCATTGGAAAAGATCCTGATGTTTCGAAAGACTGAAGGTAAAGGAAAAGAGGGCAACAGAGGATGAGATGGTTAGATCGCATTATCAACTCAATGGACATGAATTTGAGCAATCTCCGGGAGATTGTGAAGGACAGGGGAGCCTGGTGTGCTGCAGTCCATGAGGTCACAAAGAGCTGGACACGGCTTAGTGACTGAACAACAACAACATACTAGCATATTATTCATCCCACTTTTCAAGCAGAGAAACAGATATTAATTGCTCAAAATCCCAAAGCCAATATGTGACAAAAATAAAAGTGAACAACTGCTATTTCATATCCAAACACATTTACCTCTTCATTATATGTGACTGTTCAAAAGAAAATGAAGTGAGAACAGAGAACACAGAGGAGGTGTCATTTGAATTTGACCAGGAGTTCAGTTCAGTTCAGTTCAGTCGCTCAGTCATGTCTGACTCTTTGCGACACCATGAATCGCAGCACGCCAGGCCTCCCTGTTCATCACCATCTCTCGGAGTTCACTCAGACTCACGTCCATCGAGTCAGTGATGCCATCCAGCCATCTCATCCTCTGTCGTCCCCTTCTCCTCCTGCCCCCAATCCTTCCCAGCATCAGAGTTTTTTTCAGTGAGTCAACTCTTCGCATGAGGTGGCCAAAGAACTGGAGTTTCAGCTTTAGCATTATTCCTTCCAAAGAAATCCCAGGGCTGATCTCCTTTAGAATGGACTGGTTGGATCTCCTTGCAGTTCAAGGGACTCTCAAGAGTCTTCTCCAACACCACAGTTCAAAAGCATCAATTTAGATGTTTTTCTGGAACTCTCTTGCTTTTTCCATGATCCAGCGGATGTTGGCAATTTGATCTCTGGTTCCTCTGCCTTTTCTAAAACCAGCTTGAACATCAGAGAGTTCACGGTTCATGTATTGCTGAAGCCTGGCTTGGAGAATTTTGAGCATTACTTTACTAGCATGTGAGATGAGTGCAATTGTGCGGTAGTTTGAACATTCTTTGGCATTGCCTTTCTTTGGAATTGGGATGAAAACTGACCTTTTCCAGACCTGTGGTGGACAGAATTTCAGCTCTGTGGGAAAGGAATGGAAAGGGTGTTCAAAGCAGGAGTGGCAACACTGCAAGAGAAAAGCAAGACCAGGAAACAAGCTATTTGTTTAGTGTTATGGTTCTGGGTATTCAGTTTACATGAAATGTAAACACTCCTTATCCTGTGATTTAATGCATTAAATTTTTTTCATTAAAATCTGGTTCTAAATGTGATTCAACATCTCTTAAAACATTTTCAATGAAGATAGCAGGCTTTATGGGACTTTTGTAAAATGAAATGATACAACGTATAAAGTAGTTAGCAGTTACTTGTCATCAGTAAGCACTGGATACAAATTTTAGTTGCCATTATTATTTTAATTAAGTCAATATAGTTCCTTCCAGACATTCTCTAAATGTGTCATCTTAAAAACATGTTTTAACACATGTACACCCATGGCTGATTCATGTGAATGTATGGCAAAAACCACCACAATATTGTAAACTAATTAGCCTCCAATTAAAATAAATTTTTAAAAAAAGTAAGTAAAAAACAAGAAACAAAAAAAATTGAAGCTTTTGTTCTTCCTTTCTTGCCTCCCTCGCCCCCTCCTTCTTTGCTTTCCTCCTGTCATCCGTCCTTTTCTTTTTTCTTGCTTCCTTTCTTTTTAACCATATCATTCTGGAGACAGTGTTCTGACATTCATTATTTAAACTTGAAAGTGACTGTAGAAATTTCAGGTCACATTGGCTGAAAAACCAAATGAGAACCAAGTGAAAAAGGAGGCAAATCATGAAGAAGCCTGTTTGTTCCCCCTCTATGTAAACTCAGATCTCTATCCACAGCCTTAGGTTTTGAACATAATCAAAGACCACTTATTTGAATAACACAATAAGAATCCCTAAGATGTATATGTAAAGAACCTGCCTGCAAATGCAGGAGACGTAGGAGATGAGGATTCAATCCCTGGGTCAGAAAGATTCCCTGGAGGAGGACATAGTAACCCACTCCAGTATTCTTGCCTGGAGAATCCCATGGACAGAGAAGCCTGGCAGGCTACAGTCCATGGGGTTACAAAAAATCAGACACGACTGCAATGACTTAGCATGTACGCAGGATGTATATGACAACACCCTTAAATTCTGAAAGACCTGATAAACATAAAGCTACATATCAGTTGATTCAAGAACTAACTTTCTTGTTCTGGAGCCAGAACCAAAGGGTTTTATCCTCTAGATCAGTGATTCTCAAAGTCTGATATTCCAACCAATAGCATTGCTTTATGGTGTGCTGTTTAGAAAAGCAAATTCTTGGTCCCACCTCAGACCCTTTGATTCAGAGATGCTGAGGGTGAAGCCCAGAAATCTGCTTTGTCAAGCCTTCCAGAGGATTCTGAGGCACACTAGAACTTGAAAATCACTGCTTTCTATAAGTCAACTTTAACAGAAGGGCGTAGTCCCACAGAGTGTGAAAAAAGCATAAACAGATTGTCATCTCACCATGGTCTCGTGACAAGATGGGGGAGAAAGGAAATGAGCTTTCATGGTTTGTAGCCAAGAGTTAGTTTCTCTAGCCATTTAGGCAAGTGGAGGAGATGGGTGGATGGAGGCATTGAGACAGCCAACAAGTCTTCAAGGAAATTGAGTCTGACTTTGCCCCAGTAAACAAGGTCAAGTTAAATTAGCAAGTAGCTGTGACACTGGCAGCATGATCTGGGTGTGTGCTCTGCTGCATTATTCTGTCCCGAGAGACGTTCTCATTCCCTCCCTCCCACTGGGCTGGCTGGATGTGTCCTCTTATTGATGGAAACAGGGACAGGACGGTTCAGGCACATCAAGGGAAGCCAGGCATCTAGGGATGGGGCTGCCAGGTGAAAGGGACACTCCAAGCCTTTGAAAACATATATTCCAAAGCCAAAGACACAATAAAATTCAGATAGAACTTTGGTACCTCAACTTAAACTGCCGTATTTAATTGTATTACATCAGCCTATTTTAAATCTAAAGACTATCTAGATTTAAATCTTAAGATTTAATTTAACTTTAGATTTAAGTCTAAAGATTAGTCTAAAGGCTTCAAATATTTTGAGAATCTAACATCAAAGATAGAAAGCCTCATTATAATTGGTGCTGACCTGGAGCGTCTTGGCCACATCCTAAAGGATTATCCTAGGGAATTCTCACAAAATCCAACTGACAACTATAACTTTTTTTAAATGTCCCCACAATTGCATCTTCATAGAGGTTTTAAAAATCATTGGAAAAAATTATTAGTATAATCTCTCCCAGTTACAATATAGTTTCTCAGATCCTTTTTAGGGCCATCTTGTATAACTAATTCATTAATCATTATATCACAATTAAATACAAAGAAGATTTAGGATTTCTAAATTAGAATATACCTTTAAACATAGAGGACAAGGGAATGATATGTAAAGACTTCTTCACTGGTAAAGTGAAACTTTAATATAAAATACACTGAAGAATAAGATGTTTCCACTGTGGACACTTTTATGAGTAATGAACAAAAATGTCACAGTCCAACTCTATGTAAATAACATCTTGACTCTATGAATAGTATTCTTTTTCTATCTATGCAAATATTTTCCATTTATACTCTATGTGCCAAGATAAAACCACTTTTAAATTACTTCCTTAAAATGGCACCACCTTCTTTATTTCTTCTAAGCTGTATGTTTACTTTTAACTAAAGATATTTTTGAAGTCTCAGCCTTCACTGGATATTGTTTAAGAAGAGAGTTAGATATTGAAATAAGAAAAAATTTAATAAAAACTCCCAAATGGATGGAATTTCTTCTGATTCTAGTTTACTGGTTTGGTTTCCAAAAATACATAGATATTATGCAAATATATAGAAATAGCTCTGTTGATAGAAGGAGAGTTGTCTGTGTGTTCTGTATGTACATTGTTCTGAGTTCATGAAAAGTATTCTGACCAGCAGCTCACTCCAACAGCAGGAATTAAGTTTCTTGGTAAACTCAGGACTCTTTTAAGAGTTTATTAATACTTGTCTAATAATGGTGCTTTGATTAAGAAAATATAATTCCCACTCAAATATCATCAGATTCCCCACTGTTAGGGATGATTTAAGTGTGATATAATAACATTAGTATCTGAGATTTCCTCATTAATCTTAACTTTAAATAGATCATATATATGCTGGCTTGAAGTAACAATACACTGAGCTCTTTCATGGTCAGATGAAAACTTTTCACTATCAGTCCCAAGATCACACCATCTTTAATACTTCTTAATGTCATTACTTTGCCAACAAAGGTCCGTCTAGTCAAGGCTATGGTTTCTCCAGTGGTCATATATGGATGTGAGAGTTGGACTGTGAAGAAAGCTGAGCACTGAAGAATTGATGCTTTTGAACTGTGGTGTTGGAGAAGACTCTTGAGAGTCCCTTGGACTGCAAGGAGATCCAACCAATCCATTCTGAAGGAGATCAGCCCTGGGATTTCTTTGGAGGGAATGATGCTGGAGCTGAAACTCCAGTACTTTAGCCACCTCATGAGAAGAGTTGACTCATTGGAAAAGACTCTGATGCTGGGAGGGATTGGGGGGCAGAAGGAGAAGGGGACGACCGAGGATGAGATGGCTGGATGGCATCACTGACTCGATGGATGTGGGTCTGAGTGAACTCCAGGAGTTGGTGATGGACAGGGAGGCCTGGCGTGCTGCGATTCATGGGGTCGCAAAGGACACGACTGAGCGACTGAACTGAACTGAACTGAACGTCAGAAGAGGAGCGTGAACAGGAAGTGAAATGTGCCTCTCTTTAGCTCCATATGCCCTGCCACTCCTAGGCCATCATTCTGTCTCATCTGCCTAGAATTTAAGGAATGAGACTTTTCCATTTGATTATGTGCTTTATCTCATCTAATCTTTCCAAAAAGTCATTAAGTAATGGCTCAGATGGTAAAGAATCTGCCTGTAATGCTGGAGACACAAGTTCAATCCCTGGGTTGGGAAGATCCCCTGGAGAAGGGAATGGCTGCCCACTCCAGTATTCTTGCCTGACGAATTCCGTGGACAGAGGAGCCTGGTGGGCTACAGTCCATGGGGTCGCAAAGAGTCGGACACGACTGAGTGACTAACACTTCACACTAAGTGCTCTATCTCATCTGATCTTTGTAAAAAGCCATTAAGGAAGTTCCTATTTTTACTCAGAAACTCCAAAGCTTTACTACCACACAGTGTTAGCAGAGACAGAGGAGCCTCAAGCAGTTTATATTCATGAAATGTACAAGTATCGCTCCCAAATTATGGAATCTACTGCACAGATCCTTCTTTCCAAAGACTATGATTTTTCATAATATTTGCCTTACAGTAATAGTAGTCATGATAAAGAAGAAAAATCCTGCTATCTGAGATGATTTTGTAGTTGTATTATTTAGGTTTAGGTTTGGCTGTGTGTGACAAAAATTTCCAAGCAATGATGGCTTAAACAAAACAGGAGTTCGTGTCTGTCTGATGTAAAAGCCTGGAGCTGATACAGCAGATTCTGAATCAGGGACTCAGGCCCCCTCTACTTGATTGCTCTACCAGTCCCAAGTTTACTTTATGGTCCCAAATGGCTGTTGGAGTGCCAGCGATTATATTTGATTACATACTACTTCTATAGCCTGCAGAAATAGTAGGTGGGGGAAAAGCATATCTCCTTTTTTTTTTTTTTTTAAATAAAGAAGTTGTACATAAACTGTTTACATTATATGGGTCTCCCGCATTGTAGGCATACACTTTACCGTCTGAGCCACCAGGGAAGTCTTACATTATATAGGATGGTCAGAAGTTAGTTATGTGGCCACCCTTGGCTATTAGGGAGGAGGAGAAGTTCTCTGTATTCTGAATTACCACGATGCTTGCTGAAGCCTGATGCTTATTATGAAGGAAGAATAGGGTATGATTAGATTTGGATTTAGGGGATCAGCACACAGTCTCTGCCCAGAGGCGGTCCGGGGATGGGGGGTGGTTCATCCATGCTGAGAGGACAGCAGGGTGAACTCAGGACTATGAAGAAAAGGATAGCATACGTCCATAAAGGTCTGGACCGAATGTAGCCAGATCTTTTAATTTTTTAAAGAGAAGCCAGGACACTGGATTTTTATGTGAAATTTCTTGATTTTTAATTACCAGTTGATTAAAATATTTTTTTTAATGGTGTGGGCCAAATAAAACCCATCTGTGCCAAGGCCTCAGACTGACAGTTTGCTTCTTTTGATCTAAAAGAACTGGTTTTGTTTCTTTTTTAGCTTTATTTTCAATTAAACAACATATTGACTGAGGAGTTCAGTGTGTATGGTACCATGTTAAGGGCAATGAAAGACAAAAAGATGTAATCTTTCATTGGAACAAGGCAGTCTCTGATGTAGGAGACAGGGTTCATGACTAGAATTTTTTAAAAAAAGAGGTTGCAGTAACTCATTTTTAGTTTTATTTCCTTGTAGTTTTGGCCCAGTTTCTTTACCTGACCCCCAACACCGTATCTTATTTCCTTTGATCTTTTCCCCAGTTTTAATAGTTTCCATTCCCACTTCAGTTCAACCAAGCAAATAATTCCGTCCCTCAAAGTATGTATTTATAAATGCATCTCTTAGAAATATCAAATATTCTCTTCCTTATTTTGTTGCCAGTGTTTCTATTCTACGGAAAAATTGCTTTAAGCCTTTCTTTACATGCTCTCATCCTTGTAAGTTTAACTATATACACCTGTATGATATAATTTATATCTGAACTTGACTTTCTATCCTCAGAAGAATGTGTGATAGGACAAAACTTATTAATGTGATTAATATGTAAGTCTCTCCAACATTCGCTACTGCTCCTCCCAGTAGGTGAGAGACATGGGTCAAGCCACCAGTACCACTCAGGCAGTTCTCTTGACTTGAGCGACTTCCCGTGCCCCGGAATACCCAGGAGGCCCAATCCTCCCACTGTCCTCTGGTGCTGTCATAACTGGCAGACTGGAGTCAGGACCTGCTATATAATTTGCAGGGCCCGGAGTTTAGACTTGTAAAGAATTTCAAGACCTTGACAGCAAAGCATTAAACTAAGCATGAGGTGCTTCTGAGTACAGGGTGCTATGTTGGCTACATAGCTCTCAGGGTGATGAAGTTGGCCATGACTGTGGTTGTGGACCTGTGGACACTTGGAGCCAGAAAAGTTGCTGGAAGGCTGGGAGCAGGAAAACATGGCCCAGAGACATGGGATGAGGTATTTTTTTCAGGGGCATTTTGGGGTGAGAGAAGTATAGAGGTCGTTTATAGTATGAGCAAAGGGAGGGAATGGAAAGGTTAAAGACTTCTTGTTTGGAGTGTTATAATCTTCACGTTTCCCTTTGTCTCCCTTTAGGGTGTTCAAGATGGAGAAGGCAATGGCAACCCACTCCAATACTCCTGCCTGAAAAATCCCATGGACGGAGGAGCCTGATAGGCTGCAGTCCATGGGGTCGCTGACAGTCAGACAGGACTGAGCGACTTCACTTTCACTTTCCACTTTCATGCACTGGAGAAGGAAATGGCACCCCACTCCAGTGTTCTTGCCTGGAGAATCCCAGGGACGAGGGAGCCTGGTGGGCTGCCGTCTATGGGCTCACGCAGAGTCGGACACGACTGAAGCAACTCAGCAAGGGTGTTCAAGAAATAGAACTAGAAAAAAAAGGAAAAAGAAAATAGAAGTGAAGAGGATAGATCTACCCATAATCATACTAAGTGAGCCTAAATGAGACAGAGAAAGACAAATATCATATTGTATCACTTACATATGAAATTGAAAATAATGATACAAATGAACTTATTTATAGAACAGAAATAGATTCACAGACAGAGAAAAATTTATGGTCACCAAAGGGGAAAGATGGGGAGGGATAAATCTAGAATTTGGGATTGATATGTACATCAGTTCAGTTCAGTTCAATTCAGTCACTTAGTCGTGTCCAACTCTTTGCGACCCCATGGACTGCAGCACGCCAGGCCTCCCTGTCTATCACCAACTCCTGGAGTTTACTCAAACTCATGTCCGTTGAGTCGGTGATGCCATCCAACTATCTCATTCTCTCTCGTCCCCTTCTCCTCGCACCTTCAATCCTTCCCAGCATCAGGATCTTTTCCAGTGAGTCAGTTCTTTGCATCAGGTGGCCAAAGTATTGGAGTTTCAGCTTCAGCATGAGTCCTTCCAATGAATATTCAGGACTGATTTCCTTTAGGATTGACTGGTTTGATCTCCTTGCAGTCCAAGGGACTCTCAGGAGTCTCCTCCAACATGACAGTTCAAAAGCATCAATTCTTTGGTGCCCAGCTTTCTTTATAGTCCAACTCTCATGACTACTGGAAAAACTATAGCTTTGACTAGATGGACCATTGTTGGCAAAATAATGTCTCTGTTTTTTTAATATGCTGTCTATGCTGACATGTATGTACATGTACTATACATAAAACATAAATAATAAGAACCTACCATAACACAAAGTGAAGAGGAACTAAAAAGCCTCTTGATGAAAGTGAAAGGATTGAAAAAGTTAAAGAATTGAAGGTGAAAGAATTGAAAGAGTGAAAAAGTTGGCTTAAAGCTCAACATTCAGAAAACGAAGATCATGGCATCTGGTCCCATCACTCCATGGGAAATAGATGGGGAAACAGTGGAAACAGTGGCAGACTTTATTTTTGGGGGCTCCAAAATCACTGCAGATGGTGACTGCAGCCATAAAATTAAAAGACGCTTACTCCTTGGAAGGAAAGTTATGACCAACCTAGATAGCATATTGAAAAGCAGAGACACTACTTTGCCAACAAAGGTCCGTTTTTCCAGTGGTCACACGTGGATGTGAGAATTGAACTGTGAAGAAAGCTGAGCGCCAAAGAATTGATGCTTTTGAACTATGGTGTTGGAGCAGACTCTTGAGAGTCCCTTGGACTGCAAGGAGATCCAACCAGTCCATTCTGAAGGAGATCAACCCTGGGATTTCTTTGGAAAGAATGATGCTAAAGCTGAAACTCCAGTACTTTGGCCACCTCATGCGAAGAGTTGACTCATTGGAAAAGACCCTCATGCTGGGAGGGATTGGGGGCAGGAGGAGAAGGGGACGACAGAGGATGAGATGGCTGGATGGCATCACTGACTCAATGGCTGTGAGTCTGAGTGAACTCTGGGAGTTGGTGATGGACAGGGAGGCCTGGCATGCTGTGATTCATGGGGTCGCAAAGAGTCGGACACGACTGAGTGAACTGAACTGAACTGATATAGCACAGGGAAATATATTTAATATCTTATAATAGCCTATAATGGGAAAGAATCTGAAAAAAATACATATACATGTATATATGCATAACTTTGCTATATACCTAAAACATTATAAATCAACTATACTTGAATTAAAATTTTAAATTAATTATTTTTAAAAAGAAGAAGTAGAAATGAAGAAACAGCTATTTTGAAAGATTGTTTTATTCTGTAGGAGTCTGTGCCATTCAGGGAGAGAGAGACATGGGGGTCATAACTATATATCATTTTAGAGTTAGTAGCAATCTCACTATTTAGGGGATTGCTGAAATTTTCAGAGTCATGGCAGTTTGTTGGCATTGACGACCTGTGATAAAGAAAACATGATGCTTCACTGACTTCCTTCCTTCCTTTAACAAATGTGAAGTCTTTCATTATCTTCCAGTAAGAAGCTTAAATATTTTCACTTAATTATCGTTAAAGTTAAGCAACCAACTGATTACTTTTCCAATACAATTGCAAAGAAGATCATAATGAGTCTTGTTTCTTCATAACTGTTACCCTGTATGCCACTTCACTTACCAGAAGCTATGTTCAAGGACAAGGTCTGTTTAGGTCTTCTCAACTTGTTCCCCATTACCTCCTACACACTTGTCTGCCCATGACTGCCTACCATCTTCACTCTTTTCTCTATGCCTCCTAGACCCCCAATTCCCATCCAAATGCTCTTATATCATCAATCTCTGCCCAAAAAGTTTCTTCAGGCTCCTTGCCTGGAGTAACATGTCACTTTTCACCAAAAATATAGTTCATATAGGTTCTAAATATCACTTTACTGCTACTGCTAAGTCGCTTCAGTCATGTCCAATTCTGTGCAGCCCCATACATAGCAGCCCACCAGGCTCCATCCCTGGGATTCTTCAGGCAAGAACACTGGAGTGGGTTGCCATTTCCTTCTCCAATGCATGAAAGTGAAAAGTGAAAGTGAAGTCACTCAGTCGTGTCCGACTCTTAGCGACCCCATGGACTGCAGCCTACCAGGCTTCTCCATCCATGGGATTTTTTTCCAGGCAAGAGTATTGGAGTGAGGTGCCATTGCTTTCTCTGAAATATCACTTTATGTATGTGCTAAGTCACTTCAGTCGTGTCATGTCCACTCTTTGCGACCCTAAGGACTGTAGCCTGCTAGGCTCCTCTGTCCATGGGATTCTCCAGGCAGGAATACTGGAGTGGCTTGCCATGCCCTCCTGCAGGGGATCTTCCCGTTGCAAGGATTGAACCTGGGTCTCCTGTGCCTCCTGCATTGCAGGCAGATTCTTTACTGCTGAACCACCAGGAAAGACCTAAATATCACTTTAATACTATCAATTTTTAATCCCCACTGGAAAAAGTCTCTTCTTGGAGATTCATGCAGCTTGCTATCCCTCCTTGTCATTGGAAACCATCTGATTCTGGTCACTCCTCCCTGTTGAGGGAACCTCAAAATCCTTAGCTGCCTTTTCTCCTCACCAAGCTCATCCCCAAAATATTTAGCCTTGAATCAGCCCTATCATCCACCTCACTCCTTCACCTCCAGGGCCAGACTGTAGGAGAAAATCACATAAGTGTTGGAATTATTGCTGCCAGAAACATACGGCCTCAATAGGCTTCCAGTAGTATTCGCCACTTCCCTGTATGTCCCTGGTGAATGTTCTCATCAAATCTTCAAAAGATCTACTGAAAATATTTGAAATTGCCATCTATGCTGGTACTGACTTCTTTTTGCTTATATATTAACCTTTCCTATCCCAATAAATAAATATATTTATATACGTGGGCTTCCCTCATAGTTCAGTTGGTAAAGAATCCACCTGCAATGCAGGAGATCTCCGTTCAATTCCTGGGTCGGGAAGAATTGCTGGAGAAGGGATAAACTACCCACTCCAGTATATTTGGGCTTCCCTTGTGGCTCAGCTGGTAAAGAATCTGCCTGCAATGCAGGAGACCTGGGTTCAATCCCTGGTTTGGAAACCTAGAGAAGGGAAAGGTTACCCATTCCAGTATTCTGGTCTGGAGAACTATACAGTCCATAGGGTCTCAAAGAGTAAGACGCGATGGAGCAACTTTCACTTTCATCAGTTCAGTTCAGTCGCTCAGTTGTATCCAACTCTTTGTGACCCCATGGACTGCAGTACGCCAGGCCTCCCTGTCCATCACCAACTCCCAGAGCTTACTCAAACTCATGTTCATCAAGTTGATGATGACATCCAACCATCTCATCCTCTGTCGGCCCCTTCTCCTCCTGCCTTCAATCTTTCCCAGCATCAGGGTCTTTTCAAATGAGTCAGTTCTTCGCATCAGGTGGCCAAAGTATTGGAGTTTCAGCTTCAGCGTCAGTCCTTCCAATGAATATTCAGGACTGATTTCCTTTAGGATGGACTGGTTGGATCTCCTTGCTGTCTAAGGGACACTCAAGAGTCTCCTCCAACACCACAGTTCAAAAGCATCAATTCTTCGGCACTCCGTTTTGTTTATAGTCCAACTCTCACATCCATACATGACCACAGGAAAAACCATAACCTTGAATAGACGGACTTTTGTCCTTCATTACCAAAGTAATGTCTCTGCTTTTTAATATGCTGTCTAGGTTGGTCGTAACTTTTCTTCCAAGGAGCAAGCGTCTTTTAATTTCATGGTTGCAGTCACCAACTCCAGTGATTTTGGAGCCCCCCAAAAGAAAGTCAGTCACTATTTCCACTGTTTCCTCATTTATTTCCCATAAAGTGATGGGACCAGATGCCATGATCTTAGTTTTCTGAATGTTGAGCTTTAAGCCAACTTTTTCACTCTCCTCTTTCACTTTCATCAAGAGGCTCTTTAGTTCTTCGCTTTCTGCCATAAGGATGGTATCATCTGCATATCTGAGGTTATTGATATTTCTCCCAGCAATCTTGATTCCAGCTTGTGCTTCTTCCAGCCCCGCATTTCTCATGATGTACTCTGCATGGATGGAGGAGCCTGGAAGGCTGCAGTCCATGGGGTAACTGAGGGTCGGACACGACTGAGCAACTTTACTTTCACTTCACTTTCACTCTGCATGTAAGTTAAATAAGCAGGGTGACAATATACAGCCTTGATAGACTCCTTTCCAATTTGGAACCAGTCTGTTGTTCCATGCCCAGTTCTAACTGTTGCTTCTTGATCTGCATACAGATTTCTCAGGAAGCAGGTCAGGTGGTCTAGTATTCCCATCTCTTGAAGAATTTTTCACAGTTTGTTATGATCCACACAGTCAAAGGCTTTGGCGTAGTCAACGAAGCAGAAGTAGATGTTTTTCTGGAACTCTTTTGCTTTTCCCATGATCCGGTGGATGTTGGCAATTTGATCTCTTGTTCCTCTGCCTTTTGTAAATCCAGTTTAAACATCTGGAAGTTCACGGTTCACATACTGTTGAAGGCTGGCTTGGAGAATTTTGACATTACTTTGCTAGCATGTGAGATGAGTGTAACTGTGCAATAGTTTGAACATTCTTTAGCATTGCCTTTCTTTGGGATTGGAACGAAAACTGACCTTTTCCAGTCCTGTGGCCCCTGATGAGTTTTCCAAATTTCCTGGCATATTGAATGCAGCACTTTCACAGAATCATCTTTTAGAATTTGAAATAGCTCAACTGAAATTCCACCAACTCCACTAGCTTTGTTCATAGTGATGCTTCCTAAGGCCCACTTGACTTCACATTTCAGGATGTCTGGCTCCAGGTGAGTGATCACACCATCATGGTTATCTGGGTCATGAAGATCTTTTCTGTATAGTTCTTCTGTGTATTCTTGCCACCTCTTCTTAATATCTTCTGCCTCTGCTAGATCCATACCCTTTCTGTCCTTTATTGTGCCCGTCTTTGCATGAAATGCTCCCTTGGTATCTCTACTTTTCTTGAAGAGATCTCTGCTGCTGCTGCTGCTGCTGCTGCTAAGTCGCTTCAGTCGTGTCCAACTCTGTGCAACCCCATAGACGGCAGCCCACCAGGCTCCGCTGTCCCTGGGATTCTCCAGGCAAGAACACTGAAGTGGGTTGCCATTTCCTTCTCCAATGCATGAAAGTGAAACGTGAAAGTGAAGTCGCTCAGTCGTGTCCGACTCTTCGGGACCCCATGGACTCCTCCGTCCATGGGATTTTCCAGGGAAGAGTACTGGAGTGGGGTGCCTTTGCCTTCTCCGGAAGAGATCTCTAGTCTTATAAATAAAGTTGGGTGTGGACTTTTTCATTTCCTGCCCCTCTGTTTATTAAGTCTGTAACTGCATTCACCCTGTGGTAAACTGATTGCATTAATGAACCAAATTAGTGACTTCCTTTTTCCACACCCTTTGCCCTATAATTTTGTAGTCACTTATTCTGATCCTAGGCTTGGCTATCTGACTTTCTATTGTGAAGGATTGCAAAGTACCTGTGTGTCTCTACCTTCTTTTTTGAAATCCTATCATAGCCTTGCAAAGAAGCCCAGACTAAAAATACAAAAAAAACAAAAGAGAGAGAGAGAGTGAGAGAAACAAAAGAGAAAAGAAGCCCAGTCTAAGAGTATGAGAGTACATGGAGCAGAGCTAAACTGTCCTATCCCAAAGCAGCCTTGTCAGCCAGCCCCTAGACTTATCCCTCAGCTGACCACAGATAAAGGAACAATCCTTATGATAAAATTCGCCACAACTGATCCAGCAGAACAAAGTTGTAGACCTGCAGACTCATGAGAAATAAGAAATGGTTGTTGTTTTCAGTGACTAAGATTTGGAATGATTTGTTATGCACAAAAGCTAATACAGGCTCTAAATGTCTACTTCTCTTTCTTAAGGCACATTCTTCTACTTGCTTTTATCCTATTCCTGCCTGTATGTTTTCAGATCTCAACCATTCCAATTATTTCTCTATTATTATATTCTCATTTTAATGTCATCTTTTCACCTCTTTCCATAATATATAAACATGTTTAAATCTAATTAAAATAAAACATACACACAAAAAAGTAAGCCTGTGTCTTTAGCAAGTTACTGACCTATTCTATTATTGCTTCCATTTAAATATTTTAAAAGAATAGTCTATACATGTATATTTGTCTGGATTTGCCATAGAAACAGAACCAACAGGATGTGTTACATATAGAGAGAGATTTTATTTTAAGGAACTGACTGATGCAATTGTAGAGGCTGGCATACATGCATGCTAAGTTGCTTCAGTCATGTCCGACTCTTTGCAACCCATGAACTGACTCTTTGCAACCCTGCCAGTCTCCTGTCCTTGGGATTCTCCAGGCAAGAAAACTAGAGTGGGCTGCCATGCCCTCCTCCAGGGAATCTTTCCAACACAAGGATGGAACCCAGGTATCTTAAGTCTCCTGCATTGGCAGGTGGGTTCTTTACTACTAGCACCACCTGGGAACCCCTTTGTTGTTGTTCGGTTGCCCAGTCATGCGAACTCTTTGTGACCCCATGGACTGCAGCACGCCAGGCCTTCCTGTCCCTCACCATCTCCTGGAGTTTGCCTAAGTTCATGTTCATTGTATCAGTGATGTCCTCTAGCCATCTCATCACTAAGGGCAGCCTTTAGTGAGTCCAAAATCTGATAAGATAGATCAGTGGGCTGGAGACTCAGCGAAGAGCTGCAGTTTAACCCCAAAGGCAGAGGTCTGTTGGCAAAATTGCTTCTTGCTTGGGGGAGGTCAGTCTTTGGTCTATTAAGGCCTTCACCTGATTGGATGAGGCCCATCCACATTTGCGAAGAGTCAGACACGACTGAGCGACTTCCCTTTCACTTTTCACTTTCATGCATTGGAGAAGGAAATGGCAATCCACTCCAGTATTCTTGCCTGGAGAATCCCAGGGACGGGGGAGCCTGGTGGCCTGCCGTCTATGGGGTCGCACAGAGTCGGACACGACTAAAGTGACTTAGCAGCAGCAGCAATCTGTTACTAAAAGGCCACTGATTTACATGTTCATTTCATCCCAAAAACACTTTCACAGAAACATCCGTGTAATACTTCACCAAATATTTGGGCACTGTGGTCCAGCCAAAGGAACACATAAAATTAGCCATCACAACTTGCTGTCTTCATTTTTTGTACTCATTAATCATTCACCTTTTCAGTTACCACCTTATTAATATACCCAAGGCAATGGATACTGCCAAACACTCTTTTCTTTTGTTCCCTTACTTCCTTTGCCTCCTTCCTACCTTGCTTCCTATCTACTTGCTGCTCTTCAGTTTTCTTTATGCCACCTCTTCCTTTACCTGCTTCTTTAATGATCCTGAGGGTTGTGCTTCCCAGACTACCTGGGTCATATCATATACTAGTGGTATTAACTACCAAATTTATATCTTCCATTTAGCCCTCTCTTCTGAGTTTCATATATTCATTCATTTATTCACTGAAGGTATTAACAGCATGCTGTATATTTTATTGAGTACTAAACACAATTAGGGTGTGTGGCAACCTCTGAAATGACCCCCAAGATCCCTGCCTCCTGTTAATCATATCCCCCATTTAATCCCTTCCCTGTAATGTGAGCTTCTAGAGAACAGAACACAGCAAAAGTGATGAGATGCCACTTCTGAGATTAGGTTACAAAAAGACTCTGGCTTCTGTCTTGTTCACCCTCTCCTGTCCTTTCCTGGCTCACTCTGTCTTTCTTAGAGTCCTCATGTAGAGGAAGCAAGCTGACATGCTGTTTGAAAAACCTTATGGTTTAGACAGTCAGTGGGAATTTGTTGTATGGGGCAGGGAGCTCAAATCTGATGCTCTGTGACAACCCAGAGGGGTGGGATGGGGTGGAAAGTGGGAGGGAGGTGCAAGAGGGAGGGGATGTATGTATATCTATGGCTGATTCATGTTGATGTATGGCAGAAACCAACACAATATTATAAAACAATTATACTCCAATTAAAAAGAAATAAATTAAAATAAAAACAAAACAAAAGCTTTATGTAGAGGCTTGTATGCAAAGAACTCAGTCTCCAGACAACAGCCAGCAGGGACCTGAGACCTGCCACCAGTCACATATTGCCTGGAGAATCCCAGGGACGGGGGAGCCTGGTGGCCTGCCGTCTATGGGGTCGCACAGAGTCGGACACGACTAAAGTGACTTAGCAGCAGCAGCAATCTGTTACTAAAAGGCCACTGATTTACATGTTCATTTCATCCCAAAAACACTTTCACAGAAACATCCGTGTAATACTTCACCAAATATTTGGGCACTGTGGTCCAGCCAAAGGAACACATAAAATTAGCCATCACAACTTGCTGTCTTCATTTTTTGTACTCATTAATCATTCACCTTTTCAGTTACCACCTTATTAATATACCCAAGGCAATGGATACTGCCAAACACTCTTTTCTTTTGTTCCCTTACTTCCTTTGCCTCCTTCCTACCTTGCTTCCTATCTACTTGCTGCTCTTCAGTTTTCTTTATGCCACCTCTTCCTTTACCTGCTTCTTTAATGATCCTGAGGGTTGTGCTTCCCAGACTACCTGGGTCATATCATATACTAGTGGTATTAACTACCAAATTTATATCTTCCATTTAGCCCTCTCTTCTGAGTTTCATATATTCATTCATTTATTCACTGAAGGTATTAACAGCATGCTGTATATTTTATTGAGTACTAAACACAATTAGGGTGTGTGGCAACCTCTGAAATGACCCCCAAGATCCCTGCCTCCTGTTAATCATATCCCCCATTTAATCCCTTCCCTGTAATGTGAGCTTCTAGAGAACAGAACACAGCAAAAGTGATGAGATGCCACTTCTGAGATTAGGTTACAAAAAGACTCTGGCTTCTGTCTTGTTCACCCTCTCCTGTCCTTTCCTGGCTCACTCTGTCTTTCTTAGAGTCCTCATGTAGAGGAAGCAAGCTGACATGCTGTTTGAAAAACCTTATGGTTTAGACAGTCAGTGGGAATTTGTTGTATGGGGCAGGGAGCTCAAATCTGATGCTCTGTGACAACCCAGAGGGGTGGGATGGGGTGGAAAGTGGGAGGGAGGTGCAAGAGGGAGGGGATGTATGTATACCTATGGCTGATTCATGTTGATGTATGGCAGAAACCAACACAATATTATAAAACAATTATACTCCAATTAAAAAGAAATAAATTAAAATAAAAACAAAACAAAAGCTTTATGTAGAGGCTTGTATGCAAAGAACTCAGTCTCCAGACAACAGCCAGCAGGGACCTGAGACCTGCCACCAGTCACATGAGTGAGCGTGGAAGCAGGTCCTCTCCCAATTGAGTCTTGCTTGAATTGATTGCTACTCTGCTAGATACCTTTACTGCAGTCCTGTAAGAGACTCTGAGTCAGAGGCACTCAGCTAAGTTGCACCTGGATTTTTGACCCACAGAAATTATGAGAAAATAAATATTTGTGATTTTAGGCTGCTAAGGTTGGTGAGGTGAGGTGAGGTGAAGTCGCTCAGTCGTGTCCGACTCTTTGCGACCCCGTGGACTGTAACCTACTAGGCTTCTCCGCCCATGGGATTCTCCAGGCAAGAATACTGGAGTGGATTGCCATTTCCTTCTCCAGGGGATCTTCCCGACCCAGGGATCGAACCCAGGTCTCCCGCATCAGAGGCAGATGCTTTAACCTCTGAGCCACCAGGGAACAATGATTGATGACTAGTAGAGGACTACCCTGTATATTGTCATCCAGCTTATTTTACTTATATGCAGAGTACATCATGAGAAATGCCAGCTAGACAAAGCAAAACCTGGAATCAAGATTGCCAGGAGAAATATCAGTAACTTCATATATGCAGATGACACCATCCTAATGGCAGAAAGCAAAGAGGAACTAAAGCACCTTTTGATGAAGGTGAAAGAGGAGAGTGAAAAAGCTGGCTTAAAACTCAACATTCAAAAAGCAAAGATCATGGCATCCAGTCATTACTTCATGGCAAATAGATGGGGAAACATTGGAAACAGTGATAGACTGTTGGGCTCCAAATCACTGTGGATGGTAACTTCCCCCATGAAATTAAAAGACATTTGCTCCTTGGAAAAAAAGTAATGACAGACCTAGACAGCATATTAAAAAGCAGAGACATTACTTTGCCGACAAAGGTCTGTCTAGTCAAAGCTATGGTTTTTTCATCAGGCATGTATGGATGTGAGAGTTGGACAATAAAGAAGGCTGAGTGCCAAAAAATTGATGCTTTTGAACTTCGGTGCTGGAGAAGACTACTGAGAATCCCTTGGACAGCAGGGAGATCAAACCAGTCAATCCTAAAGGAAATCAACCCTAAAGGAAAGGAGTATTCATTGGAAGGACTGAAGCTGAAGCTCCAATACTCTGGCTACATGACATGAAGAGCCGACTTATTAGAAAATACCCTGATGCTAGGAAAGACTGAAGGCAGGAGGAGAAGGAGACAACAGAGGATGAAATGACCAGATGGTATCACTGACTCAATGGACATGAGTTTGAGCAAACTCCAAGAGATGGTGAAGGACAGGGAAGCCTCATGTGCTACAGTCCATGGGGTTCCAGAGTCAGACACGACTGAGTGACTGACTACCCAGGATTCAAAGTCAAATAAGAAAGAGCCCTGACATGCAACAATCCTGCAGACTATCAAGGGTGATAGAAAAGTGGCCATGATCACACTACAGTATAATAGGTGTTATAGAAACATACACAGTGAGTGATGGGAGCACAGAGAGAAGAGAATTTCCATCCTACTTGAAGATTGGACGTTCTAACTGGCAGATTTTGTTTTTGTCATTGAGTAAGCAGGCTGTCATTTGATCAAAATGAGGAGAAATGGTGATGAGATACCTGATGAGAAAATGAATTTTTAGAACCTCTACTGGAAAGAATGGTTGAAAGATTTAGAAAAGAAGCCAATGATGATATCTAGGCAGTGAGGAGTTCGGTTAAGAATCATGGACTTGCAGAATCACCAGTTGAGACTGGGGTTTACTTTTTTTCAAAATGTTCTTGGCAATATGGATATAAGATTACAGAAGTTGATGATTGGACTTGGGATCTCAGAGAAGATAAAACAGAAAAGCAAAGGATGAGGAAGAAAAAGAGCAAGACAATTTTTATAGTCCCCGTGGAATTTAGGTTGGATAGAGAAAGTAAGACAATCAAAGCTGCTAAGAGTTTGGGGAAATGTCACCAAATCTGACCTCCTACCAATCACTAGGGCCAAGGGAGTCAATGCTAGGTTTGACTTAAACCTAGGTCATATACTCCAGTCCTGGGTTGGAGGAGACTTCTAGCTGAGAGTGGGAAAGAATGATTATGCAGGAGGAAATTCAGGTTTGCTACCATGAGAAGAGTGAATGGATGCTTTATAGCAGAGACTGCTGGTTTCCTGCAGTGGTGTTCATTTCTTCCAGAGTAAGAGAACCTTCTTAGGGGTGGGGGAAGCACATAATGATAGTATTTACTAGTCTCCTGCAGCTAGGAATGGCCATGCAACTAATAAGCTGATCAAAGGGATATGGACAGAAATGGTGTGTGTGCCACTTCTGGACCATGTTCTTAAAGGGAATGGGATGCCATTCCATTTCCCTTTATTCCTTTTCTGTCTGCTCGAATATGGTTGTGGTGGTGAGCCAACTTGAACCATAAGGAAGACATTCTATTCCTAGGGAGGGCAGAACAACAGGAGTCTGTAATCCCTGGATAATGTCATGGATCCTTTGTCATCCTACACAAGGAATAATTAAACTACAGTTGTTTAAAAGCCTCTTCTAATGTGGTTCTCTGTTACAAGTGACTGGACCTACCTTTCAACTAATTCAGATATCCAGTAAAAAAGATACGCTGGGAATATAAATGACCATAGCATAAGACAGAAAGTAGTAAGAAATAAACAGAGGCACCAAAAAACAGGATACAGAGAAAAATCACTTCAAGCCAGACTGTGAACTTTCAAAAGAGATTAAAGTTTCTGATCAGTGACAGACCACAGACTGTCTATAGGTGGTGGAATGCAGGCGGCGGAATGTGCCTCAACAGCTGATTATTGCAGACAGGCCGGCGGCAGTGGTGATGGTGATGTGGCATGATAGTGACAACTGGCCCATGCATCCAGCTCACCCAAGCAACATTTGGACCTTGATATACTTATTCAAATTAGTTGTGGTTTGGGTTGATGCTTCTTGACAATGATCATAAAAATTAAGACATAGGGGTGGAAGAAATCCTAGCGACTAGGAAAACCTGCTCAATGCACTTCAAAAGACAATAATAATTACAGTGATGCTAAGTAAGTCTTGTACATAGCCAGTAAAACCCAGGACTTTAAACTCCCCGGCCATTGAGGGCTGAAGGCTTCTATATACTTAAATTTGTAAAGAATCCCTGTGAAGGTTTCTTCTCCAGCAAAATACTAACCTCAGGTTGCTATCTGCAATGCCCATCAGTTACTCTAGTGGACAGTGCTGGTGGTGGTTTAGTCGCTAAGTTGTGTCCAACTCTTGCAACCACATGGGCTGTAGCCCGCCAGGCTCCTACGTCTATGGGATTTCCCAGGCAAGAGTATTGAAATGGGTTGCCATTTCCTTCTCAGAGAATCTTCTCAACCCAGGGATGGAACCTACACTTGCATTGCAAGCGGATTCTTTTACCGCTGAGCCACAAGGGAAGACCTGGTGGACAGTACTGAGATAGAACATTTCCATCATGTCTCAAAGTTCTACAGGCCAGCCCACAGATCTAAGAGAGATGTCTCTTTCCTGCCAATCCTCAATCTTGCCCTCAGTCTGTGCATAACCCAAACCCAAAGATTGGTCCCCAAGCTCTTCCACTTCCTAAAGAAGATTTAAAACTGGTAACGACAACAAAAGTCGTTTGGCCTAGTCCCGCTAAGAAGGGGACACGGTAATAGAACGCCAAGATTCTTCCACAACAGGCAGTAGAGCAAGTGGGTGGTGAAAAAGTAGCCGGGACCAGACGTGGGGGTGGGAGGAGAGGCAGAGGGGCGGGGATGAGCGCCGCGCGCTGGGACTGACGCCTGCACGAGGCCGGGGGCGGGGCGCGCGGCGCTGGGCGGGGCCGCGCGCGGCGGGCCCGGGAGGAGGGGGGGCCCGGCGGCCGGCGCGCTAGCCTAGCCGTGCGTGCTCACGTGACAGGTCCGCGAGGTCCCGCTCGCGCAGTCGTCTGGGCGAGCGAAGATGGCGGCCGAGAGGGAGCCTCCTCCGCTAGGGGACGGGAAACCCACCGACTTTGAAGAGCTGGAGGACGGAGAGGACCTGTTCACCAGCACTGTCTCCACCCTGGAGGTGAGACCGCGTCGCCGTGGGTGCTTCGCTCCTTTGCTGCCGCGCGTCTCACCTTTTGGTGCTTGCCCTGCCTCGACTTGACCCTCCGCGTCACCCCTCAACCCCCAGGTTTGCAAGGACCTGGTTGGGGCGACACCTGTGACTCGGGCCCCACCTCGCGTACCTGTCAGTGGGCTGGAGTTGGCCTGGGCGGCCAGGCCTGCTTAGGAGAGCGAACTGCGGGGCCGGAGGCCGACCTGATCCCCCGAGGGCCAGTCCGTTGCTGCCGCGCGTCTCACCTTTTGGTGCTTGCCCTGCCTCGACTTGACCCCCCGCGTCCCCCCCACCCCAACCCCCAGGTTTGCAAGGACCTGGTTGGGGCGACACCTGTGACGCGGGCCCCACCTCGCGTACCTGTCATTGGGCCGGAGTTGGCCTGGGCGGCCAGGCCTGCTTAGGAGAGCGAACTGCGGGGCCGGGGGCCGACCTGATCCCCTGAGGGCCGGGACCGGACAGAGCATCGAGTGTCCTTTCCCCGCTCAGCTGGCCCTCCGCGGTGTCACTTGCGCCTCTCCCTCCAGAGCTCTGAAGGTCTTGCCTTGGGTCTCAGCACACCTCCTGGCGCTGCCGGGCAACCTCCGCAGCCTCTTTCAAGAGGTGCTTGCCTTTCCCTTCCCAAGGGAGGGTGTGCCTCTGAAAAGGGAGAGCAGTGAAGAGAGCGCGCTGAGTAGCCGGGGCGCTGGAGGGACCGTGCCGATGCACTTTTTCCAGGTCCTGGACCATCAAGGACTGCTACTTCCCCTTGAGGGAAGTACCTCTGTTTTAGACTGTTAAATGAATTTGGCCGGTTTTGCTTGTGTTTAGTTTCTAAGCCTTTTAAGGGTCATAGTGTTGATAAAATACAAAGTTGAAGGCAGGGAGTAGTCCAGGAAACTGCTAGGCAGTGAGGGAAATTTTTTTTTTTTTTTTTAAGTTACCAGGGGAGAAATAACAGATCCTCACTCCTCTTTCCCCTTTTCTCGCATGATCAGCGATCTCTGAAGCTTCGTGTTCCTGTTTTTGTCAAAGGAAACGCCCTCTATGAACTTAACTGTATTGGGCCTCCTGAATCTAGTTCATGTTTCAATTGCTTTGCCTTTGATGAGAGCACACACACCTGATGGCCGTACTTTAAGTGTGTGTATGTGTATTAAAATATAAGCAAATTTCCCAAAGAATTGTTTACCTTAGACTGTGAAACCAGGCTCCTCTGTTCATGGGATTTTCCAGGCAATAGTACTGGAGTGGATTGCCATTTCCTTCTCCAGGGGATCTTCCCAACCCAGGGATCGAACCCGGGTCTCCCGCATTGTAGACAGACGCTTAACCGTCTGACCTTAGACTGTACTTCCTTATAAAGTGCTTTTTTAATAAGCTTCCCTAGCTTGATCCCACTCCGCACCAAATTAATTGAGAATTATTGTAGAATATCCTTTGTTTAGCTTTCAGTTACGTGGAACTGGTAACTTCCCTGACCGTTTTCAGTACTGACTATATTCTGCTAATTGTATATGCGTGTTCCTGGCCAAACCTCACCTCTCCTCAAGATTATAGGCTTCTTGGGGCTAGGGATAGTACCTTGATCACCTTTGTGTTCCTCACAAAATAATTGCAAATATTTGTTGAATGAATTGTCAAAACCAGCATCTCCTAAGATTTAATAAAAATTATCTTGCACAGCAAATTACCTTTTGTGGGTAGTATCCTTGTAGTCCTTTATACTTTACAGCTACTTAACATGTTTTGAAAGGTAATGTCTGTGCAGGATTGTAAGACCTGTATTCACTGTGGGACTGCAAAGATTTTCCACCAACAAGGATCAAAATAAACTTAACATTAGTGTAAACTAGAATATTGTGATCACTAAGCATTCTGTTTAATTGAGGTCTTTTTTAAAGTTGAATAAAAGGAACTACAGTTTCTATTTCCCATTTGGATGGGACTGTTTAATAAGGTTGTGTGTTCCCCACCCCCCACCCCAGTTAAAGTCTATAGAGTTCTGAGTATGAATAAATGTATTGTGGTTAGTGCATTATGAAAGCGTTCTAAAAAGTTGGATTTGATTATTCATCTAAACCCTTTATTTCATGAGACTCAGGATATTTTAAAGTAGTATAACTGTGAGGCTTATAAATTCGGAATTATTATTATTTTTTGCTTTTCAAGCTTTTTTGTGAAGTGTACATAGCAGTACTTATTAGTATACCAAAGCTACTCTAAAGGAATATTTTTTCAGCATGTCACTTTTTTTTTAATAGAATAGTGCTTCTCAAACTTCAGTGTGGAGGAGAAACTATAGGATTCTTGTTTAAAATGCAGATACCTTTGTCTCACTACAGTCTGCATGTTTTCTGAGTGTTCTGTATCATTACTTTTCAAACTTCATATGTCAGTTACCTGGAGAGCTTGTTAAAGTGCAAATTTTGATTCTGTAGGGCTGGGATAAACCAGTGTTCTGCACTTTTTACAAACTCTTATTGTGACATTGCTTCTAGTCCATAGACAAGGATGAGTTGCAAAGCTCCAGGTGATTCTGATGCAGGTCATCTGCTTTGAATAGTTATTACCTAAGCTATAAATTATAATAGACATAAAAATTAACGTCTTTCTATTTTAAAAAAGAGTTTTTAAAATGTTCATGTAGGAACTTTCTCCTTTGAGGGCATTGGGAGTAAAAAAATCAGTTGAAATCCATATAAGTAAAAATTAAATTATACACAGCTTCAATATCATAATTGTTAACCTTGTAATGACTGTACAATGTAGTGTATTTGTATGCTGTGAGTATATTTTAATCCCAATATTAAAATCATTTCTTTTCAAAATGAAGAACAGTCACATAAAGCCATGGTCAGTAGTTAAAGCATATTTGAAACATCTAGTTGTATGTTTCTGTTGTGACTATGAAACACGGTGGTGAAGGGCGGGCATAGGGGACAGGGAAAGAAATGAGAAGGGAAAAAAATCTGGCAAAAGCTTGTTCTTTTTTTGGTACTTGAGAGGCTTTAGATGGTTTTGCAATGCTGCCTTAAAAAAAAAAAAACGATATAGTCCTAAGGTTAAGAGGTGCTTGCCCTAAAGTAACATGAAGTAGTAAGACTATACGTTTAAAAAGTCAGGAAATTTATGTATTACTTGCCTGTTCTTTCTTTATTTTTGGTTGCCCTGGGTCTTTGTGGCTATGTGAGGGCGTGCTCTAGTTGTGAGGAGCGGGGGCTCCTCTCCAGGTAGTAATCTCTAGATGCGCTGGCTTCAGTAGTTGCGGCTCCCAGTCTCTAGAGCACAGGTCTAGTGGTTATGGCACACAGGCTTAGTTGCTCCGCAGCATGTGGAATCTTCCTGGATCAGGGGTTGAACCCATGTCTCCTGCATTGGCAGGTGATTCTTGTCCACTGAGCCACCAGGGAAGCCCTGTTCCTTTTTTTTTTTTTTAATTTTTGTTGGAGTAAATTAATAGTTGATTTGCAGTGTTGTTCATTTTTTAGTTCATAGACCATACAGTTCACCCATGTAATATGTACAATTTTATGGTGTGTGTGTGTGTGTTAGTCGCTCAGTCGTGCCCGACTCTTTGCGACCCCATGGACTGCAATCCACCAGGTTCCTCTGTCCATGAGATTTTCTAGGCAAGGATACTGGAGTGGGTTGCCATTTCCTTCTCCAGGGGATCTTCCCAACCCAGGGAGGGGTTTGGTATATTCACAGATATTGCAACATTTTTATCACCTCAGAAAGAAACCTTGTACCCTTTAACTATCACCCCCATGCCCATTCCATAAACCCTAGGCAACTACTAATTCACTTTCTATCTATATGTTCCCTATTCTGGACCTCAGATGAGTGAAATCATGTAATATGTGGTCTTTTGTGACTGACTTTTTTCACTTAACCTGATGTTTTCAGAGTCTATGTATGTCCTCCTTTTTTATCCTTGAGTAACATTCCATTGTGTGGCTCTACCATATTTTGTTTATCCATTTTGTCCTTTGTTGGACATTTGCATTGTTTCCACATTTTGCATATTATTATTGCTAGATCATATGATGAGTCTGCTTTTAATCAGCTGAGAAATTGCTGGAGTAGTTTCTCAAAATGGCCACACCATTTTACATTCCCACCAGCCATGTATGAGGGAACCCATTTTTCCACATCCTCACCAATACTTGTTGTTATTTGACTTTTTTTTATTCTATCCATCATAGTGCTTGAGAAATGGTATCTTAGTGTGGTTTTGATTATATTTTCTTTTTTTATGAATTTAGGTTTTTATTTGGGTATGTCACTGTAGTGCTGTGACAACAAAAATCACATCTGTACACCAGAACATACATATATCAACAGTAAGATTGATTGTATTTTCTTAGAGGCTAAATTAAGTCTTTCTTAAAGATTGTATTTTCTTTTCAGGTTCTTGTTGACCATTTGTACATTATGAAGAAATGTCTATTCAGAGCCTTTGCTCATTTTTTAGTTGGGTTGTCTTTTTATTTATAAAATTTTTTTGTGTGTATTCTAGATACAAGTTCTTTGTCAGATGCATGATTTGCAAATGTTCTCTCATTCCATGAATTGTCTTTTCATTTCTTAATGGTGTCCTCTGAAGCATAAAGATTTTTAAAAATTGATGAAATTCAGTTCATCTACTTTTTATTTTGTTGTTCATGCTTTCAGCATCATATATAAGAATCCTCTGCCAAATCCAAGCTCATGAAGGTTTCCTTTAAGAGTTTTATAGTTTCGGCTTTGATTTGTTTTGAGTTAACATTTGTATATGGTATGAGAGAAACTTTTTTTTTTTTTGCTTGTGGCTATCAAGTTGTCACAGCACCATTTGTTGAAAAGACTGTCCATTGAATGGTCTTGACACTCTTTTCTGAAAATTGGTTGACTATAGATGTTTACACTTGATTCTTGTACTAGCCTCTCATCTTAAGGTCAACTGAAGTTAAGCTGAGTACCACAGTTTCCCTAACACTGTCTCATGATAGAGTTCATCGAATATTTCAAATGAAATTTCCAGATGGGAGGTTCACAGGTCTTAGAATTCCTTCCCTACCATGTAACCCCATGCCTGCTCAGAAGATGCTGTACTTGGTTGGTTTCAGTAAATATCTGACTATTTACTCTCTGCTGTACTTTTTAGATGATAGTGGGAGTACAAAGATCAACTAGATATCAGCAGATCTTTGAGGAAAGAAACTCTCTGGTGAAGAAGAAAGAGAAGTATAGAAAACTCAGATCCAAAGAGATTGTGACTATGTTCTGAAAACACACCAATTTTCACTGAAAGTACCAGTGAACTGGGGGAGATTGGTAACTCTTAGCAGCATTCCTGACGCATGGTAGATGAACATAAATGTTTCTACTGGCTAGGAACAGCCACTGAGGTGATAATATTTAAGAGAGACTTTAAAGGGTGGAATGAAATTTTCAGTGTGGGAAAATAGCAAATGTCACTTACGGTTCAGTCCGTATTGTAAGGAACCGTAAATAATTTTGAGTGGCTCTATATAGGATGTTACAGGTTTATGTGGTGAGACTGTGCAGAGCTTTGAAATTTGTTACATAGGTTCATGAGAGCCCTACAGGATTTTCAGGGCAGTAATATGACTGCCTTGGAAGCTTAATGTTCTGGCAGTTTGGGGGATAAATTTGTAGGAGGTATCATTGGTAGGTTGATGAGCTGCAGGTTATTTTAAGTCTAAGGTTAAAGACCTCAAGAGGAATAGTGCAATTAATAAAGGAGAGAAGGAGGTTGATACAATAACAAGATTAAAAGATGGCCATCTTAACGTTTTGAATGGCTCGGGGAAGGAGTTATAAATTTATTTCATTTGGGAATAAGTTACATCAATGAAGAGACTATCAAACAGCTAGAAATCCTGGATGGAGTAGAGATACAGATTCAATACAATTTATTGAATGGTGACACTAGATTGAACTGTGAAAATCTAGTCCTTGGCCTCATGGAGTATATGAATGAACAGGAGTCAGCATAATAAACACAGCTTTGTGGGAAAACACCTGCAATACCAGGTGATAATGTGTGTAACTGAAATAGGTACATGGTACAGAAACAGTACCATGTACTGTGAGGATGAGATGGTTGGATAGCAGTACTGACTCTGTGCACATGAATCTGAGCAAACTCCAGAAGACAGTGAAGGGCTGTCACTGGCGTCCTTCAGTCCATGGGGTCACGGAGAGTAAAACACGATGTAGCAAACAACAGCAGCAGAAATAGTATAGAAACCTGGAGTGACTTAATTGTGTAGAAGTGATCTTTGAAACCTTGAAAAGTAGATGACATCAACAGAGAGCAAGTAGAGAAAGATTAAAGAGTCTTTTGATAAAGAACTGAAGTTTAGTATCTATTGTTTCAACACTACAGGTAGTAAATGCAAGTATCTTGTTTTCCTAATTCTGTCTTCAAATCTTTAGGTTGGCATCCATCTTTAAAAAATTTTTTTTTAATTTCATTATGAATTACCTGTTTCAGAGGAAAGACATTTTCTGACCAGGTATTTAAAGACAACTGCATGGGAAACACTAGAAACAGATTTATGACAAGGTATAACTAGTTGACCACTTGCCCTGGAAACTATTAAATATAAGGACTGAACTACTTTTAGTACCTATTAAAAAAAAACGTTACTCTTTAGTTGCTTGAGGCAGAGGTGCTCAATATTTTTCATTTTTTTCCTGAAATAGAATAATTTTTTTTCTTTTTCTTCCTCTGCCATGCTACATGGCTTGTAGGATCTTAGTTCCCCTACCAGGGATTGAACCCAGGCCCTTGGTAGTGAAAACATGGAGTCCTAACTGCTGGACGACCAGGGAACTCCTAAAATTTGTCTTTAATGTTAATTTTCGAATGCCCACTTCCCTATAAAATTGAACTCTTGTGTTTTTCCCTGTGATGATAGTTTTTAGTTGTGATAGAATTTGCCTCAGTAAAGTTCACTACCACCTCATTGAAGATGCGTGACATTTCTATCACCTTCTAAAAATTCCCTCATGTAGTTAATTCCACCCACTGCCAGCCTCTGGCACCCACTGATCTGTATTTGCCTGTAGTTTTGTCTTTTCCAGAATTTCATATAAATGGAATCATATAAATGGAATTATATTTTGTACACTGTGTGAAACTTTCTGAATGAGGCTTTTTTAACTTAACCTAAAGTATCTGATATTTATGGATGTTGCATGTATCAAGAGTCATTCATTTTTATTGCTGAATTTAGTATTGCATTGTATTATGCATCACAGTTTTTTGTTGTTGAACATTTCTGTTGTTTACAGTTTTGGGACATTAATGAAGAGATGACATAGACATATATGTACAGATTTTTGTATGAACATATTTTTCATCTCCTTTGGGAAAAAACTTAGAAGTAGGATGACTGGTTTTGTGGTAAATACATGTTTAACTTTCTAAGAAACTGCCAAACTTTCTGCTAGAAAGGTTTGGGGTGGGGGAATGAGGCAAAGGGAGATGAAGTTATTTACTTTTAGTCTTACAGGTTGATGGCTCTTTAATAATATAACTCAAATTATAATAGGTATCTGTAGTAATAATATTGGGTTGGCCAAAAAGTTTGTTTGAAAAAAGTGAGTGAACTTTTTGGCCAGCTCAATATAACTCAAGACCATGTCCATTAAGACAGAGTTCTCCAAGTCTGAGAACTAATAATATATGGTTTCACTAAAACAAAATCATGATATGCTCTGGAACACCGAATCCCGTGTGGCACAACTCTTGAGCCCGTATGCCACAGCTGCTGAGACTCAGGTGCCCTAGAACCTGCGCTCTGCAATGAGGGAAGCCACCACAGTGAGAAGCACCGGCACAGCAACGGGAGAAGAGCCTGCACGGTGGGGAGGACTCAGCACAGCCAGAAAGAAACAGATAAAATTATTCTTTAATAAAAAAGCTGATAAAAGCATGATTCTTCAAGACAAAAGCATGGTATGGTATGTTCCTCCCATTATAAAAGTTGCCTTAATATTGAAAGCTTGTTCCTACTTAGAGAGCTTTGTATATGTTTATTGAGTGTTTGAATCCTGAAGGATCGCCTGAAGGACTCTTAGGTGCAGCTGGTTTTGCCTGTTTTAGTATCTGGTCAGGTTTTCATTCATTTTATCTCTGAAATCTAATAACGTTATAAAACATTCTGAGAAAGAAGAAAAAGAGACAGGTTTCAATGGTGTTTTGAGCCATTAAAAAATATATATTTATTGATTTATTTGGCTGCAGTGGGTCTCAGTTGAGGTGCTTTGGAACTTCGATCTTTGTTGTAGCATGCGGGATCTTTAATATGACATGGGAACTGATAGTTGCAGCATATGGTATCTAGTTTCCAGATCAGGGATCAAACATGGGTCCCCTGCATTGGCAGCTTGAATCTTAGCTGTACTGGTCCACCAGGGAAGTCCCTTCAATGGTTGAGAATTCAGTTGCTCCACATCCTTGTCACTATTTGTTAGTATCAGTTCTGTTTCAGGCAGTGGCATGCTTTGTTTCTTGTTCAGTCGCTAAGTCTTGTCCAACTCTTTAAAACCCCACGGACTGCAGCACACTAGGCTTCCCTGTCCTTCACCATCTCACGGAGTTTGCCCAAATTCATGTCCATTGAGTCATTGATGCCATCCAACCATCTCATCCTCTTTCGCCCCCCTTCTCTCGCCCTCAATTTTTCGCAACATCAGGATCTTTTCCAATGTGTCCGCTCTTCGCACCAAGTGACCAGAGTTTTGGAGCATCAGCTTCAGCATCAGTCCTTCCAATGAGTATTCAGGGTTGATTTCTTTTAGGATTGACTGCTTTGATCTCCTTTCTGTCAAAGGGACTCTTGAGAGTCTTCCAGTACCACAGTTCAGAAGCATCAGTTCTTCAGCACTTCTTTATGCTCCAACTGTCACATCTGTACACGACTACTGGAAAAACCATAGCTTTGACTGTATGGACCTTTGTCGACAAAGTTATGTCTCTGCTTTTTAATATACTGTCTAGGTTTGTCATAGATTTTCTTCCGAGGAACATGCAGGTGTCTTTTAATGGCTGTAGTCACCATCTGCAGTGATTTTGGAGCCCAAGAAAATAAATTCTGTCACTGTTTTCCACTTTTTCCCCATCTATTTGCTATCAACTGATGGTACCGATCCCATTCTTTTTGTTTTTTAAATGTTGAGGTTTAAGCCAGCTTTTTCAGTCTCCTGTTTGACCTTCATCAAGAGGCTCTTTATTTTTCTCTTCGCTTTCTGCTATTAAAGTGGTATCATCTGCATATCTGAGATTGTTGCTGTTTCTCCCAGCAATCTTGACTACAGCTTGTGAGTCATCCAGTTCGTCATTTCACGTGATGTACTCTGCATGTACTCCACTGGAGAAGGGAATGGCAAGCCACTTCAGTATTCTTGCCTTGAGAACCCCATGAACAGTATGAACAGGCAAAATGATAGGATATCAAAAGAGGAACTCCCCAGGTCATTAGGTGCCCAATATGCTACTGGAGATCAGTGGAGCAATAAGTCCAGAAAGAATGAAGGGATGGAGCCAAAGCGAAAACAATACCCAGTTGTGCATGTGACTGATGATAGAAGCAAGATCCGATGCTGTAAAGAGCAATACTGCATAGGAACCTGGAATGTCAGGTCCATGAATCAAGGCAAATTGGAAGTGGTCAAACAAGAGATGACAAGGGTGAACGTCGACATTCTAGGAATCAGCGAACTAAAATGGACTGGAATGGGTGAATTTAACTCAGATGACCATTATATCTACTACTGCGGGC